>WAAD01012248.1:24300-37179 GCA_013389945.1 Fregata magnificens | reverse complement strand
TAAACAAAACCGGCCCCAACACTGAGCCCTGGGGAACACTACTTGTGACCGGCTGCCAACTGGATTTCACTCCATTCACCACCCCTCTCTGGGCTTGGCCATCCAGCCAGTTTTTTACCCAGTGAAGAGTTTGCCCATCCAAGCCATAAGCTGCCATCATGTTTTAATTTGTATAACAGTATTATTCTATGGCTCAGCATCTAAATTATTTGGTTGCTTTTTTTTTTCTTTCAACAATAAAAATTAAGAACAAAGAAACCATAATACACCTCCAAAGAGGTGTTTTTCTTTAACTCACAATCTCTTATTTACATTGAAAAGCATATATGTATGATACTTGTGATCAAAACTTAATAGCTTACAAAGAAAACTACCTCAATATGCTTATTAAAAAAAAAAAGTTTATAAAATAAAATTTTTCTGTTTGGTTAGATGCGACTAAAGACTTGTATACATGAAGAAAAACCCCAAACCCACAAAAAAACCCCAAACAGGCAAAAAGAACAATAACAGGTGGGAGAAGCCCCAAAACCTAAGCAGAGCAATTGGGGTGCCACATTGGAGCCATGAGCCCCATGGGTTGGAAGTGAGACCCACAGGGTGAATCAAGGGGAGAAGCTCTGAGGATCTCCTTTTAAACTGAGGGGGGTCACTGCCTGGTGGTGTGGGACTTTTTATAAGATGCAAGGGAAGACTCTCTTGGGATTGCACAAGACTTATTATGGGATGTTTAGAGGACAAAACAAAGGTGGTGAAAAGGAGGGATCAAAGTGGTTTGGGGAGGAACAAGCATGGTGAAATTGATAGATAAGCAGATAAAAGGGGCTGTGTTCCATGTAAATGTTGCTGGTCAGAATGCTTGTCAGGCTGTGCCTGCACCTTTAATCAGAGTCTGTCCTCCATTACTAACAGTTTTCCTGGATGAGGGGATGTCTTTTGTGTATGCATATGCGTGTATGGAGGTCTGAGTGCCAGTGGCAGGAGTCAGACCACAAGTCAGAGGTCCTGCATGTCTGTGGTGCCAGAGACCAGGGTACATGCATACTGTATAGGTAGATGTTAGTGTGTAATCACTACCAAAAATCAAGCTGGGGTAGCTGGCAAGTAGGATTAAGAGGCTTAGGAGCCATTGTATTGAAGTGGCTATAAATCTGGGCTGTATACTGGAGAGAACAGAGTCTGGGAGTTGGCTGCTGGAGTGGCCAGGAGATGCAAGTCAGACCATTGGTCTGGGGGTCAATGAAGACACCTGTTTGTATATGTGTGTCTTTGTACCTGATACATCTGGAAATGATAATATAGAGGTCATCTATGGAAAATATCTTTTTACAGCTAAAAGCCTATGCATGCCACACATGTAAGAGAAATGGAAAGAATATGATTTCTGCATGCGCTGTTAGTCTCCAGCTGTGAAATAGAGGTTTTCCTAGTATTAAAAATGGAATGCTGAACTCTAGGTGTATGTATGTATGTCAGATATGCATCAGGATAAAAAATACTATTTCTACATCATTTATCATATCCTAAGATATACATCTCAGGAAGCTGAGATGGCTCTTTGAGAGCATATTCTCTCTTCACTCCTTTTTTCACCAAATACAGACAAAAGCCAGACCACAGGATGGTCACAGCTGGTCACCCACAGCCTAAACTGGATGTCTACCTGTTAGACTATTAGAGTGTATCATACCTTAGTGTAAGGTAGATCATACCTTGGCGTATGCTTTTCTTTATTTTTGTTCACACATTTTTTGTTATAAATTTAAGGCTTACGGACTTGTAAATAGTACAGAATTTTTTTAAAATCCAGAAAATTTGTGCATGATTTCTATAATTAATTCTTTACATGAACATAAACATATGTAATAGTTAATACCAATGTTGTACTAATAAAGAATATTTTCATTGTTTTGTTTTCTTCTTCTCAGATGTGATTTCTGAAGGCCCTTTCAGGAGATTGAAAGCATTTGGTTAAGTTTATGCTTTTCTTCTTTATGAATCAAGTATCTTATCTGTACCCTACTGCTGTTTAAAGATCCATAAATCCTTAGAATACTTTCTTAAGATCTGAGTCCTAAAATAACATCAGTCCTCTGGAGTCATAATTACCTGGTAGAGTGCTGGGCAAAAGATTCATAAAAAGGAAAGAGATGAAGAATACCCTGCAGATTTTCAGGGTAAGAACTGCCCAAGTCAACCAATGTGCTTTTTTTCTTTGTGTTTCCAGGAAGGGGGCGGGGGTGTATCTTTCTACTGTAAATTCATAGGAAGCTTTGATGTGGTTTTAATGAACTGTGAAGAGGTGTATTTGGATTACATGGTATTTGTGATATCAAAATATTTGGAAGAATTGCTGTGAAAAATAAAGATTTTTATTATGTGTATGTCACAAAAATATGTAAAGCAAAAATAATTCAATCTACTACATCTAGGGACAGATGCAACATTTATCTGAATGAAGATGCTGCATAGCTAGCAAATGATCATTTAATATAAGAACATTCACTGCACTGATGGGCGCAAAAGGAGACTTACACTTTTTTGTATCTTTTTTGCTGCTATCAGGAATCAGATCATTGGGTCCCGATGATGATATCAGACAGCAAATAAAAATGTAAACATGTGCAAGGGGAGACATAGTTGGAATTTTTGTGATTTCTTTGTTTGGTTTTTTTTTTCTTCCAAAACTATTTAACAAAGAATTTGGGGATTATTTTATTGTGACTTTATTCAGAATTTTCAAGTTATGTTGTATACAAGTTGAGGAAATATAGTTTTCAAAAATGAGAAAAGAATATATACTTTGTCATAACTAGAGCTTAAAAGCATTATAGGCATTTTTCTTAACACGTCCAAAATTAATAATAATTTTACAATATAATACTCATTTTTATGAGATGTAATTTTATAAAGTATGTACTTTTATTTATATATTTTAGATATGTACATACACATACATATGCATAGTAATGCTTATTTATAACTCTGTGTTGTATACATATATGAGAAACAGTCTTAGAGAAATGCAACTTAGTTATACAGTGCAGGAAATTTGCCCCTGTTATCACTCTGGAGCACTGGCTCCATATCTCCTTAAAAATACTAAACATTGATCAGTTCTTAGAATCATAAAATAATTCCGTTTGGAAGGGACTTCAGGAGATATTGCAGTCTAGCCTGCTGCTCAAAGCAGGGTATTCAGTCATGTAACAGTGGTTTGCTGAACAAAAATTAAACTATGAATATGACACACATTTGAGAAATAATAGAGGATAATGGATCCATCTTTGGTATAAAGTCCTTCTTCAGAAAAAAAAGCCAGTATAAAGTAACAAAAATCCAGAGTATGCTGTTGAACTAACATTTATAGGTGTGCTTTGGTCTACACATCTCATTGTCATCTGAGAAAACCAGTGTGAGATTAAGAGACTAATTTTCTTATATCCAGCAACACTTAGCATGTTCCGTCTCTCTCCCCTGTCATCACCAACTGATTTGAGGGGCTTGGACTTTGATTCAGCATTTAAGTTAATTGTCACATAATCTTGCTCCTTCCATCTGTTCTGCCTGCCTTTCTTGTAAATCCCTCCTTGATTTCTTCTGTGAATGAGTGAATAAGTAAGGACAGCAAGGCAGTAGAGACCACTGGGTGAATGGGGAAGGGGTGAAAAAGTCCAGAGAAAACTTCAGTGTTTTTGTCTTGAACAGTATTATAGCATGTTCTCTGAAATTCTTTGAAATTACGTGTTGTATCTTACAGAACTAATTTATTCCCTGAGGTTTTTTACATTAAAAGTATTTATATATTCATGTATATTTGGTAAAATATGTCTTTTTAGCTTTGAGGAAGAACCTTCCTTGATGTCCAGAGTCACCTGAAATACTCATCCTATCCCATGGCACCATACTCTTTAAACAGCAGTGATGATGATGTCCTTGGCAATCTAACACCTTTTAATCTGGTTAACTGGTTTCAACTTTAGAAATACTGGTGACCTGGGGGTTAGTTATTTGTTTATTGTTTCTAATTAATTTTTTAATGGCATTTAGGTATTTTTTTGGAAAATGTTTCCTATCATCATTCTCAATGACAACAAGAGAAAAAATAATATTATCAGCTTTTACATGTATTCAGACACGTAGTTTTTTAAGTATTATATTAGATATTCAGTGCTGCGGTTGTCAAAAAAACCCCTGCAATTTAAATCATCCTGTCTCTTTTAAAGATAGCTTGGAGCTTGAAGGTATGAATGGAAATCTGGAACTGCTGCTGGATGGTTCAGACAATCCATGTTCTCACTTATAAGCTTCTGAAAATAAACATTTTGTCAAAAACTGTTTTATTACATGTTAAGTCTGTTATGAATGGACTGAGTAATTAGGCATAATACAACTATTAATAATAAGAAGAATGTTAATATGGAAACTTTCTTATTTAGATAACAAGGTAAATGAAAAGTAAATAGAAACATCACATTTTTTGCAATGATTGAATAATCACAGTAACGCTTTGAGAAGAAAGTAAATTATGCTTGCTGTTTTCTCCATATGACTGTATTACAAACCATATTTAGAAAGTGAAAGTAAGCATTGACTGTGATATAGATAGCTTTGCCATAACAATCATATATCCTAAAATCATTGCATAAGCTTCAAAGTCATAAAAGACTTTGGAAATATTGGGAGATTTGGGAATTTACAAACCCACAATTTTAAGTTACCTTCAACAAATATAATGCCTAAAATCTTACACAGACTTTCTCAGATCACTTGATTTCAAGAATGAGACTTAAAATAGAAGATTTTCTCTGTGTTAATTGTAAATTAATTAATTAACAGAAGAGAGAACAGTTCTGTAATTTTATGGGAAGACAAGAGTGAAGGAAGTGACTTGTTTATACACCCAACAAACCTGTATTTAAATAATTGCTGTTCTAAAATTCTTCTTCCATTAAGAATATAATGTTCTTAACCTTTTATAAGGTCATTTGTAATGAACTCTATGTATACATAAAAGGTGGGGAAAAAGAGGTTAGAATTGTTTTCCTATCGAGGTTTCTCAGCTGGACCCTACCTGAACTATGATAATTTAGATGTGGAAAGTAAAATTTATTCCTCTGAAGTCAGTGCGTGGGTTACCATTACCGTTCAGTGTGCTAGAATTTTTTCCAGGCTCTGTTGTTCAGATTCATCTCTAGTTTAGTTCAACCAGTCAGAAGGAAGAAAGGTCTCATACAACCTAAGACCTCAGGAGCATGATGAACTGCTGCAGTTTATTCTGCAGTGATACTGCAATTCATCTCACTGAGAGGAAGCACGCAATAATTCTCAATCCTACTTCCTTTTCCTGCTAAAATAGTACTAGGAGGCTCTGTTCCTTCAATGCATTCTAAGGCAAAATACTGGAAAAACCATAGGCTCGTAGGAAAAACCAAGTTGGAAGGGACCTCAGAATTCCCAAAGCACAGTCATCTATGAGGTCAGATCAGGCTGCTTAGGAATTGATCTGGGTGGGTCTCAAAAACCTTCAAGGATGGAGAGTGCACAAATGTCTTGGAAGCCTGTTCTAGTGCCTGACTGTCCTCATAGAGAAGAAGTTTCTCTTCATACCCAGTCTCAATTTCTCTCATGTCTATTTATGACTGTTATTTCTCATCTCCTCACCATGCACCAATGTAGAGAGCCTCTCTCTGTCTTCTTTATAAGGCCTTCTTCATAAGGTCCTCCCCAGCTGGAGGGCTGCTGTTAGATCCACCCAAAACTATCTTTTCTCCAGGCTGAACAAGCCCAGCTCCATCAGCCTCTCCTATGGGGCAAGTGCTCCAGTCCCTGACCAGCTTGGTGGCCCTCCACTGAATTCACCCATGTTCATCAGCATCTTTTCTCTATCAGGGGCCCACAAAACTGGATGCAGGAATCTAAATCTGGTCTCACAAGTGCTGAGGAGAGAGGAATGACTTCTCCCCTTGATCTACTGCCCATGTTCCTACTACTGCAGCCCGGGTTGCTCTTGGCCTTCTTTACTGCCAGGGCACACTGCTGGCTCATGCCCGGCTTGTAATCCACTTGCAATCCTGGTGGCTCATTCCTCCAGCCTGCCTAGGTCCCTCTGGATGGCAGCCCTGCCCTCAAATGTTTTGACTGATCTGCCCTTCAATTTGTAGTCCTCTAGAAACTTGGCTGCAGAAGTTAATTTGCTTCCAATTATATTTTCCTGAGTCCCTTAGCTGGTTTTGCAATAAATATTAAAGTACCTGATTTGTGAAACAAAGAGATTTGTACTCCCAGTACTTTGAATAAAGAAACTGAGAAACTTTCTATTTTGGAAACAGGGTGAGAAAAGATACAGGCAACAGAAAAGGTCCGGCAACAAGGTTATGTGTTACTCAAAGCAGAAGGTTTTTAGATGGAATATTAACAAATATAAAAGAAAACACACACACCCCCATGCTGCCAATTATGTTCATTTGTTATTTATCTTTATTCTGAACTAAGAAAACTAGGATTATGTAGCTAAACTTGTAATTAGTTTACATTACATACAATTACTTGGGGATTTTTTCAGATGTTAGACAACAAAATCAGTTTGGAAGGGTAAACATTTTTCAGTGTGCACATGCTCATTGATAAAGATCTCTGTATTTGCTAGCAAAGTAAATTTATTTCACTTGTAGCAGAACCATTCTTCAGTCTGTATTCTGAATCTTTCATTGACTGTGCAGTCAGCTGCTAAGACAGGAAAAAAAGCAGACTTCTGCAACAGCTGTGACAAATACAATATTGGATCGACTGCTTTTTGAAATAATGGATTAAAAAGCAAAACTTTTTATGTTCATATTAACTGCACTGCTATTATTATTACTAACAGTTTTCTATTCAATACTTGTGAACATGGGGGTTGGAACTAGATGATCTTTAAGGTCCCTTCCTACCCAAACCATTCTATGATTCTATGATTCTAACACAAAGTAATTAAAAAAAAAAAAAGAAAAAAGGTAAATAGCCCTGATGAAAGTGGGAGATAGACTCCATTCCAATCAGTTCATACTTCATGCTATTTTAAGGCTGCGGTGCAATATCCATCTGCAAGGGTGGACAGAGTACATATATAGTCACATCTATATATAGTCACCTAAACTCAGAACAAAAAATAAATATTGTAGTTTCTAGTTTTAGAATAACACACATTGACTAAATTTTCTCACTTACAAGATCAAACTAATAAAAAAGAATCAAGACAGCTCACTGTAATGATACACTCTTGGGAATCTTTTCATTCCATAGCTAAAGATTTCAGCACGTTTTAATCTCTCTCAGTGTTAAAGCCACCGAGTGAGTGAGAATACCAAATATAGTCTCTGTTTGGCTTCAAGGTGTCTCTTTCTCATGCAGACACACGATATATATCATTTGTGTGTGTTACAACTCAACACGGGAGCCACGCTGCCATCTTTAGAACATGCAAGGAAAGTAATTCACCTCATATTTCATATGGAAAACAACCAGTCAGCACACTACTCTCAAGAGGGTAGCATATACTACTATATATATATTATGTATTACATACTGTACACTATATATGATATATACACTACATACTATATACTATACTATATATACCATTCCTCAGGGTGGGAGAAGGGAGGGGGAATCAGTTGATATGTGTATTAGATAGAGAGAAATGAGCTAAACTGTGAGTTTAGCTGCATGAGTTTGTAAGAGACAGAGCAAGAAAAAGAGGATCTGATGGAAAATATATTGCTCTTTTCCTACCACATCTATGGGATTCCCTGAGAAGGTCAATTTTAGCATGTATTTTTATGTGTACAAAAAATTTATTAGATACATGTTGATCTTTTAAAATTATTTTCTGCTATGGAAATATTCAAGTCTGGAAAATCTGGTTAAATGATTGGGTTATTAGCACAAGACTTTCATCTCCATGACTATAGATCTTAATATTCAGTTATCTGCTAGAGTAAACATGCTATTTGGCAGACAGAGTAGGAGAAATACAGTCATTATTTTATACCCTTCATCAAAGATCCAGTAAGGAAAAATATCTTATGGAAAGCATTGAAAAGTTCAACAAAGATAATATTTCAATATTTGCTGACAAATGAAAACAAGAAGCTAGAACTAATTGCTTAGTTCCTGATCTTTTTAAGGATCTTCCTAAGAATCTATTTTGATAGGGAGCTAAAGACCACTTATAAGATGACAGTGCCATAAGAAGTCTTAAAAATAGTATTGCAGAGAGTAAAAGTGTTTTTAAATGAAACATACAATTCTAAATGAGAATATGGAATTTTCTAAATGAGAAATTGAGATTTCACCTTCCAAAATGTTGAGAACTGGGGAGCTAGATCTAATAAATATTCTCTGTCATTAAAATGGGTTCTATTTGGTTGGATAGTAGACAAAACCTTAAACATGACCTAAGAAAAAGGACAAACTCTTAGTATATTAGCCCAAATATAGGAAGGATTTGGCCATGAAACAAAAGTCTAACACGATTTTGAATTAGTCTTCAGTGTATATTTTTCACACATAAAAGCAATTTTATAATTTAAATGCAACCTTATTTATCTGATGGGAAGTTTCACAATAAGAAAAATATAGCTGACACTTAATAAAATTATTAGAACCCTGTTGGGAAGATTGAATACAGAATTATCTATTGCATGCCATTTCTTGATTTTTTTAAAATATGTTCAGAACTATATGATTGTACATTATAATGTATACTTTTAACACTGTTAAAATATAAGATATTATATATGATATAAAAGAAATCCTTTTTTGTTTTGACAACTAAGAACTTCTCCCAAGCAAATCAATAAGCCCAGTACATACTAATTACCCCACTTGTGATATTAATATTTCTATTTGACATATTCTGTACATTTGTTCTATATCTTGAGGTATTCTTCAAGATCTATTTATGAATACTGTTTTTTTAGATTACAGTTATCTGTAAGGGAAAAATAAACAACTCTGATGGAAATATCTGTTGTAGAATACATCTATTTTCTGAACTTTTCCACCTTATTCAGTAATAGTTTTGTCACAATTCTCTGCTCTTTCTTACAGTATTTTGTAAATGCTTGTCCTTTTCTCAAATACATATTCAGTAATGTATTGTAAATTCTTACATTTAATAGAACTTTTCATTCACTTCACACCTGGCTGTTTTTAATGATTTTGCTGAATTAGGGACCTTTGCCTCTTAGGAGAGTTCTTTGTTTTATGTAAATTGCCATAGTTCCACATTCAATTCAATACAGCCCTGACATTGATGCCCATTTATGTTTTTGCATTTTTACAAGGCTAGTTTCACACTATTGCTTGATAATATGGAAAATCACGTGTGTCCTAGCCAACTACTATGAAATTACATTACAATCATAAATATTACAGCAAAATACAGACTATTTTATACAAACAAGAAGGAAGAACACAACTGAGATACCTGCTGCCTGGAGAAAACAATTTTTATCACTTTTTGCATTCTTCACATACTGTATGATTTGAAAATGATGCTAGCCTACTGATATGTGGTACTATTATTCTTTTTTCCTGTTCTTTTCATTGGGATTGGTGCAATTCATTCCTTCAAAAGCTCTGTTACAAGCTCCTTGTAAAGGTAATGTAATGAGCAGCCACTTAATATATCCCATATTTCTCAAGGCTCAAGGCCACTTGCTGTAAAAATATACTGCCAGTTCATAAGCTCTGTATGTCAGAAAAATGATGGAGAAAAGCAGGACAGTAAGAACCTCTGTATTTGAATTTACAAACATTCCTTTAGAATGAGACATAATTCCTGAAGAAGATAGTCTTATTTATAAATTGTAGCTTTTAAAAGGTTACACTTTACTACACAATTGCAAATACATTTTTGTCTAAACTCATTTCATATATATTTTAATGATTATTCTTAATGACTCAGACTTTAAATGAGAAAAGAATAAGATATTTTTACCTTTCTTGTTAACTGAAACTTCATTCTAAATGACTTCCCATTAACAAATTTTTATTACCATAATTATTTCAATAAGAAATAAAGAAAATTGGGCAGGAGTGTTGATGTGCTCAAGGGTAGGAAGGCCCTGCAGAGGGATCTGGATAGGCTGGATTGATGGGCCGAGGCCAACTGTATGAGGTTTAACAAGGCCAAGTGCCGGGTCCTGCGCTTGGGTCACAACAACCCCATGCAACGCTACAGGCTTGGGGAAGAGTGGCTAGAGAGCTGCCCGGCAGAAAAGGACCTGGGGGTGCTGGTCGACAGCCAGCTGAACATGAGCCGGCAGTGTGCCCAGGTGGCCAAGAAGGCCAACAGCATCCTGGCTTGCATCAGGAATAGTGTGACCAGCAGGAGTAGGGAAGTGATCGTGCCCCTGTACTCGGCACTGGTGAGGCCGCACCTCGAATACTGTGAACGGTTTTGGGCCCCTCACTACAAGAAGGACACTGAGGTGCTGGAGCGTGTCCAGAGAAGGGCAACAAAGCTGGTGAAGGGTCTAGAAAACAAGTCTTCTGAGGAGCGGCTGAGAGAACTGGGGCTGTTTAGTCTGGAGAAGAGGAGGCTGAGGGGAGACCTTATTGCTCTCTACAACTACCTGAAAGGAGGTTGTAGTGAGGTGGGTGTTGGACTCTTCTCCCAAGTAACTAGCGATAGGACGAGAGGAAATGGCCTCAAGTTGTGACAGGAGAGGTTTAGATTGGATATTAGGAAAAATTTCTTTACCAAAAGTATGGTCAAGCATTGGAAGAAGCTGCCCAGAGAGGTGGTGGAGTCACCATCCCTGGAGCTGTTAAAAAAATGTGTAGAAGTGACACTTTGGGACCTGGTTTAGGAGGCATGGTGGTGGTGGGTTGACAGTTGGACTTGATGATCTCAGAGGTCTTTTCCAACCTTAAGGATTCTATTATTCTATGATCCTAAAATGAGAACAAGAATCTTTTGTGTAGCGAAAATAGAGGACTAATTTAATTTTATTGAAATTTTTCACATAGCTTCACAAACAATGTTAAACAGAATTATTTCACAGAATCACAGAATAGTTTAGACTTGAAGGGACCTCTGGAGGTCATCTGATCCAACATCCCTGCTCAAGCAAGGTCAGCTGTAGTAGGTTGTCCAGGACCATGTTCAGATGGCTCCAATACCTTCAAGGTTGGAGACTCCACAACCTCCCTCAGAAACCTGTTCCAGTGTTCAATCACTCTCATGGTAAAAAAGCATTTCCTGATGTTCAGATGGAACATCCTGTCTTTCAGTTGGTGCCCATTGCCTCTCGTCCTGTCACTGGGACAGGACAGGATGGAGCCTGGCTCCATCTTCTTTGCATCCTCCCTTCAGATATTTGCATACATTGATGGGATCCCTCCGGAGCCTTCTCTTCTCCAGGCTAAACAATCCCAGCTCTCTCAGCCTTTCCTCATATGTGAGATACTCTAGTCCCTTCATGATCTTTGTGGCCTTGTGCTGGAGTTGTTCCGGGAAGTCTATATTTTTCCTGTACTAGGGAGCCCATTACTGGACACAGTACTCTAGATGTTGCCTCACGAGTGTTGAACAAAGGGGAAGGATCACCTCTCTTGAGTTGTTGGCAGTGCTTTTCCTAATAAACCCCAGGATCTGGTCAGCCTTCTTTTCTGCAAGGCTACATTGCTGGCTCATGTTAAATCTGGTGTCCACCAGGACCCACAGGTCCTTCTGAGCAAAGTTGCTTTCCAGCAGTTTGCCCCTAGTGTGTACTGGTGCCTGGGGTTATTCCTCCCCAGGTCCAGGACTTTTCATTTCCCTTTCTTGAACTTCTGAGACGTTCCCCATGGGAATCTTCCAAACAGATCTCTGAAGTGGTTAATGTCTGCTCTCCTGAAATCCAGCACTGTTGTCCTGCTTTTTGCCCTGCTCCCTGCTTTCAAGATCTTGAATTCCACGCTCGCTGCATTCAAAGCTGCCCCTGACTTTCACGTCCATGTCCAGTTTTTCCTTATTAACATCCAGTCCACCCATACCAGAGCAGAGGAGCAGTAAGAAGCAAGTAGCAGTTGAGGAAAATAAGTAAGAAGTGGGGAGCAGCAGAAAGAAACCACTGGAGTCCAATATCAACCTTCTGCACCTCCCATTGTTCACCAAATTTTTGGGAGGGACTGAGCATAAGATGTGACGAAAACGAGGGGAGTTCAGATGAGGAAGGGAGGAGACGTGTTGCACTGAGCTGAGCCTGGGGGAAGGGGAAGAAAGGCATCTCCTTAAGTTTTTGTTTAAATGACTTTTTTTCCCTTCAGTACCCAAATCATAAATTAATAGTTTGCTAACTGGCAATAAATTAAATTAACTAAAACTCCATGAGTTGAGGCTGGTTTTCGCACTGGACTTCACAGGAGGGAAAAATGTACGGAAGAGGACATGTTGAATATGTGAGCAAAACTTCATCCCTCTTATATTTTTCTCTCTATTCCTGTTATAGAATTCACAATAATTTTGTAAAGAATCAAATGCATTCCTTTGTTTATTACAGTTTTTCTTTTTTTTTTTTTTTGATAAAAACATGGTCTAAGTGGCTTGTAATCTCTTTTACAAATGTATCCTATTTACATCTACAATGACATAACATTATTTATATGAACTAATATAAAAATACGGAAACAATATTGGAATTCTTGTATCATCTTTTGTTACATTAATATATTCATTTTACATTTAAATACCAGTATAAAAAACAATGTGAAAGAAAAAACAGAATACAACTAAATAAAATATAAAAGGAATTACAAATATAAAATTGTGATAAAATAAAATATAGAGATGCTCATGTGTGCAAATGGAAAAAGAGAAATGTGGGTGTGTATTTCAGAACTATTCAA
>WAAD01012247.1:9519-25637 GCA_013389945.1 Fregata magnificens | reverse complement strand
ATGCGGGATTTTAAATGTCATTTGGAAAGAGGAACAGTTAAACTACTTCACAACACAATCCTAAAAAGTGCTCTAGAGGGACACCCCATTGATTGCACGATGATTACATCAGTCACCAGATACACAGAAGTGTGACAGCCTGAACAGTAGGGAGATATGGTTTGAATGATTTAGTCCTGATAAACAGTGAGGAACTGATAGCTCTCAAACTAATAGATGCTGCTGGTCAAATTTTTTTCTTTGGTCTTTAACTGGGATCACAATTTATTTTCTAGTAAAAATAATAAATACACTCAGTTAATCCCCAACAAGTTTAGAAAGAGGGAAAAATGCATTCTGGCAGAGAAAAATAAATGGTTTTTTTTATTTACATTGAAATACTGTGGATATCCTAAAGCTATACAGATAAATGTAAACACTGCCTGCACTTGCATAATTTCTTGTTACCATAAGTAGTACGTTCCCAATAAAAGTAATGTGTGACTGTATGTTTCAGAGATCTGAGGTTAGAGTATAATGTGATACTGATAGCTTGTAAAACCCGATACCTCTTCTGAATGTTGCCTGCCTCCTGAGAGCCTTCACAGAAGGCTGCTGTTGTTACCCAGCCAAGCTGGCCTCACCACCACCCCTCTCTTCTTCTATGTGCATGTCTGAAATGTTTGCCAAACCATTGTCCAGCGTTCCCCTGCCATTGCAAAGAAGGCCATAGTTAGAGCATCCCCACTGAGTGTGTTAGGCAGCACATAAAAATCACATGTGGTAGTAGCGAAAGTTTACATAAAGGCTTATAGTAAGCGTATGCCACTTTCATTAGTCAACCTCTCTATGCCTAATGCATAATGTCTGGTATTACCATTAGCACATACCATGTGCAGCTTTGAAGCAAAATAAAGGTAAAAAAAAATAAAAGCCCTGAACAAGCTTTTACAGAAGCTTCTAATAACTGAAAATATCATAAAATATTACTACAGGATTAGGTTGTTTACAGCTATTTTAATCTGAGTTTGTAACACTTTTCAAAGAGCTGGAGAAAAAGATAAAAAAACTACGCTTGCTGTATACACTATTTTGTATGGAGATGTCTACAGTGGCAAAGAAAAGGGTGTTGGGTGTTTGTCTATAAGACATCTACTGAGTTCTGACAACTTAATACAGATGAAGTAGTACATATGCAGTTTATTTTCAAATGAAAAGTTTAATATTTGATTTCCAAAAAGAGTTGGAAACACTGCTGAAAAGCACAGGACAATAGGTCTTTGGATTAGTATACACTCGGACAATACTGTCAGGCTTCTGGTAGGATTCTTTCCATGTGAATCACCTGGGCAACTTCTTATAGTTAATTACACACAGAGATGAGCTCAGTATAAGCACAAACCTTGACTGCTTTAATAGATTTTTACTCAGTAGAGAAAGGGTGACTCACCTCAGAGACACCTGCATATTGTAAAATTGTGTTTTGACTCTTTCTGTCTTTAATTTTTGCAGTGAATGTCAGTTCTGAGTCCTTTTACTAGGGCAGAAAATCTGATTCTGTATACTAGACATCATTTCTTCAGTAGTACCTCCAAGGACTGTTCTGATTTTAGAAGCTTGTGCAGCAGGTCTGCCAAACTTGTTAGATAGAAGTGCAGACACTATATAACACTTGTTTCTTATGTAGGCTTTTCGCCTGTAGAATTCATATGAAAGAATGTTAGTTCAGGTTTTATAATTTAAAGAATTCTGGTCTCAAAAGGAGAACAATAACTTGCTGAAATGGCGTGGTAGCTACTGCTGAAGTGAAAATGTAGTCCAGACTGGTAGTTCTTATTCTAACTGAATACTGAAAGATTGGTCCACCTTGACTGGGTCTGTATTTAGGTCCACTGCATTAGCTGTGAGTGAAAACAATTTCTTCTTCTCTTTGTCTCTTGAATCTCTCATGTAGCAAATCTGTAGTTCATTGAAAAATGTGCATTGAGTGCATAGTAATGATTTTATTGTTAATGTTTTCATAAATGAACTGTGTCCTAAAGATCCATTTTTTTCCCATTCTGATGCGAAGTTTTCCATGGCTTAGAACATAAGTACTTTCATGACTATTCTGGCAAGCAAAGTCTTCAGAGAGAATTGCATTATGGTCCTGAGGGAAGGTTACACTCTAAGCTTTGTTGATTTGTTGGCTTTTTACTAAAAGAAAAAAGAAAATAGCATTACTTAATCCAGTTTGGGCTTATTGTGCTTGCTGTAGACACATAAAAGTGTATCTATGACTATGATGAATGATTTTAAAATATGATATCAGGTAATTTGGAACAGAAACCTAATAAATAACTTGAGCTTTTAATTCTGCTCTGTTGTTAGCCAATTACATAATTAAAAACAATCTTAAAGTGGATAAAGGAAGTTATTATTTACTGCCAGCATGATCAAAACTTACAACTACTTCTGTTATTACACTGATGTACGGTAAGTATTCACAGAATCATAAATTTTTAACAATAGGACTTGAGATGTACAACAAATATCTGTATGCAGTGGTATAACTACAGATATGTGCTTAAATTCCTGGGTTGTTTGTGTTATTTCTGCATTTCTCTTGATTTTTTTTTGTTTTGTCTTTTGGTTTTTTTTATCATGGGCTGTGGGCACACTTTGCTCAGAACTATAACTCTCTGTATGTTATGAAACTGCATGAAATATTTTCAATCAAAAGGTTATAAAGTCCTATCTCATCATAAATGTTAATAAGTCACAAAAGCTCCTTAGCATTCTGTAGAAGTGTAAGTTACTTCAAAATCCCACTTGAAGAGAAAAAATAATTTTAGGTAAATATGAAGGATAGTATCTTTTTTATCCTTCTTTCTCACCTGCCACCTTGTTTTTAGCTATTCACCGGGATGTTTAGTATTAAATGCATTGGAGACTTCTGCCTACATCTGTAGTATATGAGCTGGTATTTTGTTCAAGGACAAGTGAAAAGACCCTCATTATTCAAAAACCAAAAGACAGAGAGCAGCATGTGTAGAAAGCACTATTACATTTTTCCTTTATAATGTGAGGCTACGTATAGTGCCCTTTGTACTGAGTTACCGTGTCAATAACTTTCATGGCCTAGTCTTTTCTGCATCTACTTCTCAATGAGGAAATTCTCAATTGCCACTAAAAGTATGTTGAATTTTCTTGAATAAATTAGTACCAAGTTTGGATGCTAGTTTCAAAATTAAATGACCTGACATCCAGAATGATGGAAGCTCCGCAGCCTCTTTGGAGAAACAAAGCCAGATTTCAGGGCAATAAGTGAAGGATTTCTACATACCCCGTTCTCTCAGTGTTTTCTTGTCATCGTATGGGGCAGTAAGTCTCACAGGATAGTGGTGCAGACTGAATATGCCTTTTGTTTTTTCCCTTCTGTTACAACTGGTGCTTTCTTACACTTGTGTAATGAAGGCCAAGCTTATACAGGGAAGAGGAAGTTATGTGAAACCCTGTTGGCAAGCCCTGGACAGACTCTGAATAAAGCTGGGCTGCATGCAGGCGGGATTTGCACAGGCAGCTGAGCCCAGGTGCCAACTTCAGCCTCCTGTGTGTGGGTCAGCCAGCTGCTGAGGAGAATGGCCTGTTTTGGTCAGCAAGCAGTTCAATAATAAGTTTCAGAGCTAGGCTTTAAGCAAGCCCCACTGCCAAATGAAGACTTGAGTCACTGAATCAGTGTTTGAGGAGACAAGAAGCATGGCTCAGTTGCTAGTACGTTCTCCCAAAGGATCTCTACCTTTTGTCCTTGACATTTAAATCACCTGAACAGTAGCAAAAGTGCTCCAGGGGATTTAAATTACAGCTTATACGTAGGGAAAGAAAAAATATCTCCTGGGTGTAAAGCATAAACCAACATTTTGTGGTCTGTTTGATTTTGGGACAGGGATGGAACATTATGGGGGTACAGTTGATCTAGAAAAGTTACCTGCTTAGGAGTAAGGAATGTACATCAGATTTGTAAGATAGAGCATTGTGTTCTTGTTTGGATGTTAAAATGGTGTTTTAGCATATGACCAACTGCATGTGAACTCTGGAGGCAGTGTTGTAGCTAAGAGAGTGAACATAGTTCTTGCTTATGAAATCTGGTACGGTTCAAGGCTATACTCCATCAGAAAGATCACTGACAAAACACTTTGTCCTGCTCTGATATATTCAGTTCAGTAGTGCTACTTAAAAAATGAGATGTCTCAAAAAACACCTAATCACATGATTAGAGATGTTCATATGATCTTGAAAGCAGCCTTACAGTTAAAGTTGAAAGTTGTTCAATCCAAGAAGCTTAGAAACAAGTCATGCCTCTTTATGACCATATTTTCTAAGTGTAAACAGCTCTTTAATCTAGCAGAAATTGTCATGAATGACACAATGGCTAGAAGGTAAAGCTAGACTAGGTCACAAATTTTAAAAAACATGGGTAATTAAGTATTGAAAGAGTCCATCTAGGGACTTGGTGGTCTTTTCATCACTTGCAGTCTCTCAGTGAAGGCAAGATTTCTTTCAAAAATATAACCTGTAATTATAGATTTGATGAAGACATTACTTTCTACAGTCTGCATTCTGAGCCTATATGACCATAATGGTCCCCTCTGGCCTTAAAATCCATTATGCTATTCTTGATTAACTAACTTTGTCAAATGCCACAAAGGGAAGAAGGAAGATTTACAGATACCAAATCACTTGTGGATTCCATATGGGAGTTTTACAGATACCCTGGCAAAGCTTTAGCACCACAGAATCACAAGATCACAGAATGGCTGAGATTGGAAGGGACCTCTAGAGGTCATCTAGTCTAATGCCCTTGCCAAAGCAGGGACTCCTAGAGCCAGTTGCCCAGGACTATGTCCAGATGGCTTTTGAATACCCCCAAGGATGGAGGTTCCACAACCACTCTGGGCAACCTGTGCCAGTGCTCAGTCAGCCTCACAGTAAAAAAGTGTTTCCTGATGTTCAGAGGGAACCTCCCATGTTTCAATTTGTGCCCATTGCCTTTGGTCCTGTCCCTGGGCAGCACTGAAAAGAGCCTGGCTCCATCCTCTTTGCACTGTCCCTTCAGGTGTTTACATACATTAGTAAGATCCCCCTGAGCCTTCTCTTCTCCAAGATGAACAGTCCCAGCTTTTTCAGCCTTTCTTCATAGGAGGGATGCTCCAGTCCCTTAATCACCTCTGTGGCCTTTTGCTAGACTCTCTCTAGTATGTCCGTGTCTGTCTTATACTGAGGAGCCCACAAATGGACACAGTACTTCAGATATGGCCTCACCAATGCTGAGTAGAGGGGAAGGATCACCTCCCTCGACCTGCTGGCAATACTTAGTTTAATGCAGCTGAGGATATCATTAGTCTTCTTTGCAGCAAGGGCATATTGCTGGCTCATGTTGAACTTGCTGTCCCCTAGGACCCCCAGGTACTTTTCTGCTAAGTTTCTTTCCAGCTGGGAGACCCCCAGCATATACTGGTGTCTGGGCTTGTTCCTCCCCAGCTGCAGGACTTTGCACTTCCCCGTGTTGAACTCCATGAGGTTCCTGTCAGCCCATTTCTCCAGCCTGTCAAGGTTCCTCTGGATGGCAACACGACACTTTGGTGTATCAGCCACTCCTCCCAGTTTTGTGTTATTTGCAAACTTGCTGAGGGTACAGTCTGCCCCATCATCCATATCATTAATGAAGATGGTAAACAGGACTGGACCCGATACTGACCTGATCCTGTTCCACTACGGGTACATCTTCCTTGCTCCAGCCTTTCCCTCTGGTCTCTGAGACCTGGGATTCCTGAAGACCAGTGTTCCTAGTAAAGACTGAGGCAAAGAAGGCATTCAGTACCTCTGCCTTTTCCATGCCTTGTATAACCAGGTCCCTCATCTCATTGAGCAATGGGCCCACATTTTCCCTAGTCTTCCATTCACTGCTTATGTACTTAGCCCTTCTTGTTGTCTTTGACATCCTTGGCCAGATTCAATTCCATTTGGGTCTTAGCTTTCCTAATGTCATCCTGGATGTTTGGACATTGAGTTTGGGTAGAAGCTTGTCATGGTTTAGCCCCAGCTGGCAACTAAGGCCCACACAGCCATTCGCTCACTCCCCCCAGTGGGATGGAGGAGAGAATCGGAAGGGTAAAAGTGAGAAAACTCGTGGGTTGAGATAAAGACAGTTTAATAGGTAAAGCAAAAGCCATGCGTGCAAGGAAAGCAAAACAAAGAATTCACTCACTACTTCCTATCGGCAGATAGGTGTTCAGCCATCTCCAGGAAAGCAGGGCTCCATCATGCATAAGGGTTACTTGGGAAGACAAACACCATCACTCCCAATGTCCCCCCCTTTCTTCTTCTTCCCCCAGCTTTATATGCTGAGCATGACGTCATACGGTGTGGAATATCCCTTTGGTCAGTTGGGGTCAGCTGTCCCAGCCGTGTCCCCTCCCAACTTCTTGTGCGTCCCCAGCCTGCTCGCTGGTGGGGTGGTGTGGGAAGCAGAAAAGGCCCTGACTCTGTGACTCAGCAATAGCTAAAACATCCCTGTATTATCAACACTGTTTTTAGCACAAATCCAAAACATAGCCCCATACTAGGTACTAAGAAGAAAATTAAGTCTATCCTAGCCAAAACCAGCACAGAGCTCTTTGTTAGTCCACACAGGCCTCCTGTTGTTTTTGCCTGACTTTGTGTTCATTGGGATGGACTGCACTTGAGCTTGGAGGAGGTGATCCTTGAATACTAACCAGCTTTTTTGGGCCCACTTTGTCCTGCAGATGACAGTTGAAGACACCCATGAGGACCAAAGCCTACAAACTTGAAACTACTCCTATATGTCTGTAGAGGGTCTGATCCACTTCTTCTTCCTGGTCAGGTGGCCTATAGCAGATGCCCACTAATATGTCACCTTAGATATTTAGGTATATGTACCAATACCCTTTGGGGGATGTAATGACAGCTGTGTATTCCAGTGTAGAGGAATATCCTGAACATCCTTAGAGTGACAGCATGCTTAGCTACTTAGCTATTTTCAGATGAATGTTATTATCTTTTTAGCATGATGTTGCCTGAGAATGTTGAGGCATCTTAATTGTATTAAGATGCTTAATATTTCACAGTAATCTTAGTTTCAGACAAAGTGAATCTTTGGTTGTATTTTTAGTTGAATTCTATCTATCATTCTGGTACATCTAGCAGGTACATAGGCACTGACCTTATGTAGTGTACACACAACAGCAATACATACTAAAATATATCAAAAGAAATGTACCTAGAAGCAGTGCTCTCAAGTAGTTCTTTGCAAGTCAGGGTATAGATGACCTCAAAGACCTTAATAAGTTAAAAAGAGTGTTTTACGATGTTGTGATTTACCTTGGTTGTGAAAATGTACACTTTCAAGGAAGTAATTTTGTTTCACTTCATAATTGAACGACATCTACTCCATCAGTTAAGAAATTAAGTCATTCTGAGACAGGAAATAAACACTGAGAACTTATCTGAAAATGCCTCAGGCAACTGATTCTCTTTCATTTAATAGGTACAGACTGACTTTCCTGACATATATTAGAGCAAAATGCAACCTTAGAATAAGGAGGCTAATTGGGGTCTATCACACCAGCAAGCTAAGATGGAAAAGGTCACACCTGAGAGGAAGTAACAGGCGACGGGTCAACAGCAGTGCACTTTCCCCATGTACTGGAGTAGTGCTGGGGGTGGCGTGCCTTGGGCAGAGCCCAGGGAGCTGCACCTCGCACCTTGTGCCAGCTTCAAGCAGCCACCCCACAGGCAAGGGCACCTGATCATGCTAGAGGCTACCATAGCCCCTGGATTTCCTAATGTTGCTGGTTTGTTGTCTGCCCTAGCCAGTGCTTGCAAGCAAATAAAAGAAGAATTTGGTTTTTTAATGACACTTTAATTTGTTGATATGTTTCCACTTTTCTTTCTAGTCCTGTCTTTGGCAGAATTGCACTCTTGAGTGAATTACCGTTACTATTGTAAATCTGCTGTATTTTGCATACAGTTAAAAATCTGCTCTTATCCTCCAAGAAAAAAAACACTTACACCCAGCAGTAATGTGTTTTTGCAGTGTCCTGTCAGAAACAAATGATCACTGTCCCAGGACTATGCTGTCATGAGGCAGCTGCCACACTTCTAAGCCCATTGGAACCGTCTGGTCACCTAGGGCACAAATGAAATGGCTATGGAAGACATAAACAAGTGTTTCTTTGATATTACAAAGTGAAGACTGACCATACAGCCATTACTTCTGTTTCCCTCCCCTTTTTACTCCCTTTGGGCTTTGGGGTTTTTTTTCTTTGGTTTGGTGTGGCGTATTATGGCGGGGGGGTGGGGGGTGTCCTTTTTTTTTTTTCAATTTGGGCAGGCAACTGTGCAGACCCATTCTTTCTCCCCACAAACAACTGGTCACTGATTGTTTCTTAACACAGCCGAACTGTAATCTGAATTTTTGGAAAGAACGACTGTAGCTAAATGTCAAATGAGAGAGAAGGGTACCATTTAGTGTGAATGTTTATTTTTTAATATTTCCTCTTCTCTTTTCTTATTTTTATATACCTTATTTTCTACTAGAATCTGATTAAATTGTGGAGTGGTTTATCAATTCTCGTAATTTTTATCTTCCAGTTCCCCAATAGGAGAAAGGGAGGATCTTATGATCTTTGCTGGCTGAAAAGGCATTTATTTAAACAAAAAACTTATTTTGAGAAAAGATTTTGATGAATGGTCTTTAAGCAGTAATCTCCAAAACATACATAATGCTGCTCAGTTCTGTTTCTTAGCTTGCATTTCTTACTGCTATCTTACTTGCCATCTGTTTTGTCATGCCACTACTAGTTTCCATTACTAATTTTTAAGTAGTCTTGAGGCAATTATTTTACCTCTTAATACAAAATTTTTCTTTATTTTCTTTTGTCTCTTAAGGTCTTTCAATACTGGATACTTCCAGAATGTTTGTACCTCTACCTTCAGAGTCATAGCCACCTGAGAGCAGCAAATAGCATGAGACAAGATCTTAATATATGTTTTATTTGGCAAAGTCTCATTTTATTTTTTTTTAATTATTTTAAATTATTTTAATGACAAGGCATTTTCCCTAATAATACTTATGATTTTGGGAAGAGAGTTATCCTTAACGGCTAAAGGATTACTGGATCATCTGCTTCTGGTATTAAATGTGAGGGTGAGCACTCTTTCTGTGTCTTAAAAATGGTTAGGAGAAAAAATGGTCTAAGGATAGACCCACACAAACACCAATTTCAACTGAATTAACCTCCTCCTGAATTCTTCAAATTAAGTTTCCTTGGAGGCTGTTTAGAAAAAAAACATACTTCGACTATTTGATTTCATTACTGGACAGTCCCAAATTTGTCGTGCATTACAGAAGATAGAACAAAGTTTTCAATGTTAGTTTTATAGACAGAATTGTACCTAAGACATGCTAGTATAATCCATTTTTAGTATTTCCTGCAACTTAAAATTGCAGCATAATTCAAATGGCAAGGGATCTCAGAGGGGTCTCTTGTCTAACCTGCTGCTCACAGCAACATCAATATTGAATTTAGACCACATTGTTCAGGGCAACCCTCCAAGGCTGGAGGTTGGACAGCCTTTCTGGGCAACCTGTTCCAATGTGCAATTATCATCACAGCAAAAAATGTTTTCATTACTTCCAGATTTCTAACTGTTATGACGTTTTCTATATTCCGATCACATACATCCTAGAAAAGCTTCAGCTGTAAAGCTGACATTTGCAATACTGTGATGTTTTGTGAACTCATTCTTGTCACATGGATTCATTTTAATTGTACAGATCAGGTTTATTTACAGATTTAAGCAACATACAATATCAAATTAAAGAATCCAGCTTTTTTTAATCAGATATCTTGTAGATATTATTCTACTATTCTATTAATTGTAATTTAATGTCATGAAAATAACATCATAAGATACTATATTCCATGAAGGAGGCTAATAGGAAGTGGTTAGATTAAAAAAAAAGGCAAGATAAATAAAGATTCTTAAGAATTTTCTATGGGTTTTGGGGTTTTGTTGTCTTTCTTGTTGTTGTTGGTTTTTTACATCCACAAATTCTAACACTATGCTTTGGAAAAAAAAATATAATTAGGTTTATTTCCCATAACTTTCCTGTTTGACATTTTTCTATAGCAGAAGAGCTCTGGCTGAAACAGAATTTTCTTTGGCACAAGCAGTCATTGGTAGTGTACAAAGATACTCTGAAGCAAAAAAGGTCAAAATGAAACAAAAATTCAAATAAAGAATATGAATTGGCTGACTCAATCCAAAAGTCTTCTTTTAACTTTTAATCTGTGGAAATGTATGAAATTTAGGATTGGGGTTTTTTTGAGAAATCAAGAGAGGATAACATTGAAAGCCATTCATAGATTATTTCTTGCTCACTTTAAGGCTAATCAACAATATGTAAGATTTAAGACTGGAGTCTGTCTACCCATTTTTCTTAGTCTCCCATCCATAACTCATTTTCTTTCTGTTGAGTCTCTCTTTATTGGCAGTTGAAATTGTATGGACAATAGTACTGAAAGGACATGTATAAAGCATGGTATTGATGGAGCAGTACTTGCATCTCAACAAACAGGCATAGTTGAATGCCAACACACTACAGAATAGTTGCTGTAGTTGTGGCACAGAGTGTTTGACCAAGTCTGGATCCTGCACGCTTACCATTCTCTATTGCACACCTAGCGTAAGAAGCCACAGCATCCTTCACTGTTTTGGAAAAAAAGTAACAAAGTCACAGATAGGTTACAAAACCTGTGATATTAAAAATTTAAAATCAGATGGATGCAAACCTTGTTTCCAAGAAAAAGGCAAAGAGGATGGATTCTATGTTTATAGGATAACCGTCCTGAGAATGAATTTATTGCAGGAACCAAAGAGATTAAGACTGTCTCATGAGTGTGTAGTCAAACTAATTGAGCTGACTTTGCTCTGGAATGATCAGGAGACAGAAATTTCTTTGACAACATAACTTCAGAAGTTTATTTAGTTTCTTTACTTTGCTTCAGCATGCTAGATCTGCTGTTTTGTTCATCTGGTCAGTTTCCAGGAAGTGTCTTTCCTCTTTGATTTGAAGCCCACTCACGTTCGCACTCAGATATCAGGACAAAAGAGAGATGGGACCACTTGAAATGATGATGGAACCTCACATGTATGTCTGAGGCATTAGGAGTGTGTTGATTACATCCAAATGGGCCTAAACCATTTTGGAAAATCAGGCTGGAAATCTAATTTTGGTTTGGTTAAGGGACCCATGGAGACTTCTTTCCACATACATCCTCCTTGCAGTCACTTTCAGCTGAAGCTCAGACCTACAAAGAAAGCTGAAAGTGTAAATGAGCACAGCATTTTCTTTGCAAATTTCCAAACAAGAGGTAAACATGGCTCAATGTTCTATGTTCATCTTTATTTATTTTTTATTTATTCATGGTCTAAAGAAAAGACCTGACCTCCCTGATAATCTAAAATTTCTAAAAAGATTTATTGCACACATAACATAATTTTATAAAAGTACAGATCAAATGCATGGTGGTCTCCTTCACATAATGAAATGAAAGGAAATAGTCTTGGTAAGCGCTGGACATTCTTCAAATTTTATATTGATAAAATACTTCAGATTTTAGCCCATTGAGTCCATGTTTCCGAAAAACCATAAATAACTATGTGCCTGATGTTTTTCTCCACATGCAGACATACAGTGGCTGTATGAGAAGCACTGATTCAAAGAATGCGTAGACACTTTCTTCAGGTTAGAAAAAGCAAGCAATACAAAGGTTTCAGCACTAGCAAAATGTACAGACCTACAAAAAGAGAGAAATAATGAATTAGGGATTATGTACAAAAAACAGTCATAAAAACAAGGACATAGTCAGTACTCAGTACTGAGGCATCATAAGAAGCATCATTACCCAAATAAAACCCACTTATGAGATTACTTATACACTAATCAAGCCTTCTAAAATTTATCTGGATAATACACAGAACAGATCAGTCATTCCTCTTAGAGGAAGTCTAGAATCTGGCTTTCTTTCATGTAATAGAGTCTAATTTAATATAGGCTCAAATCCACAATTGGATGGGCAGCCCACACTGCGGTACTTTGAAAAGACAACTGAAAGACTTGTAGGTTTATGGTCATTGCTTTGACAAGGTGCCAAGTGGATGTCATAAGGAAGAACTGAACCATTTCTGAGATATTTGTTTCCTAAATGATCCCTGTCCTGTGAATTAATGCAGTCTAGCTGTGCTATGCCATGAGCACAGTGTGAACCTGACTGTGCTGAGGTACTTAGTGTATTCATGTTCACACTCTCTAAATCCAGCCCTTTGTGTACCCTCTCAACAGTACTTTCATTAATGTGCCTTACACTTCGTAAGGAGACACAAGCAAATCAATCCTTTCTGCAGCCATGGGGGGCCGTAGGGCAGGGGGAAGTGTGAGGGGGAGCTCCCACCAGCCCAGCCACAGCTTCCTGTTTCCAGCTTCACAGGAATGCGTAACAGCCCAGAGGCCTGCCAAGGATGGCAAAGCAAAACAGTAATTGCAGGAGCACCAAACAGGCTGGCTGCTGGATTGAAGGTCCACACTGTCCTTTTCTGCTGTTTATAGCATGACAAAGAACATTTTCTCATTCTCTGTTGCTTTTTCCACACAGATAAGGTGTGGGGTTGGATTTACTGCAAGCGTTAGTCTTCACTGGTCCACTGCTCACTAAGTAGTCCTTACGTTGGCAATATCTCAGCTACTACAGCATGTGCCAGTCTGTAATTCACCCTGCTTATGTCCATGTTTTCTACTTTAAATTCCTCCAAAGGGAAACAACACATATGTTTGCCTATTCTAGACAAGCCACAATAAGAAAATGTAAATTTCAGAGAAAGTATTGTTTAGTTGGGTGTTTTTTACTGTGTGTTGGAGGCGGATTTCTGTACATTTAATCAAATTAGCTCCTTGGAAACTCACCTAAACTTTGGGTTGGACTTAGGTCTGAGTAAATGAGGTTGAGGTCTAGTACATTAGCACATATACGAACACTCTGTATTTGTAAACCCAGAGAGAGTCTATTGCATTAATTTATGCAGGAGGAAACAATACATTGTGAAACCCACACTGAA
The DNA here is from genome assembly GCA_013389945.1 of Fregata magnificens. NCBI lineage: Eukaryota > Metazoa > Chordata > Aves > Suliformes > Fregatidae > Fregata > Fregata magnificens. Next base: position 12,479 of record WAAD01012247.1, on the reverse strand, counting down.
GAAGAGAAACAGTCTTCTTCACATATAACAGTTTGAAAGGAAAGGTAATTTAATTTTCTTAGTCCAAAGAATATGGCTAGAAAAAATAGAACAAATCTTGAGGTGCAAAAGCTCTTTTTCAAATCTGAAACAAAAGCTGGGTAAAATATCCTGCTATTATTTCAGACATAAGGAAGAGTCTATATGCTCAGAAAGTTGCCCTATTTGTCTAACAGATGGACTTAGTTCTGCCTGCAAATCTTTTCTGCTCATATCAGCCCAAACTATGCTGCTACTGTCTCTTGACATGGATGAATTAAAAACCAAGCCAAAACAAACAACTGAAAACCAGACCTCAGATATGATGGTGATAGGATCATGTAGAATTGTAATAGGAAGGCGGTACCTCCTTGCTATAGGAACACCTGTTAAAATAAATACCTTGATACCTTGGTATCAATACGTCTCAACACTTGAAGTCCCTTTTGCCTTTTTTTACACTTTCCATAAAACTTGTTGTTCTAAAAATGCTATAAGTGCTTCTTTAGCACTGCAAAAATTTCAAGATTCTTCTTTCTTTTGAAGAAGATGATAATTCAAAGTGTTTGGCCAAGCTACATGCTTTATTTTTCCTTACATTTTCTGCTTTGTTGTTCCATTAAAAATTAATCATACTTCACTTAATCATCTTGAATTTAGATTTGGATTGCAAAGTTAATGCTATATGTGAACAAGAGTATCTGTGAAGGACCTAGAATAACCACTTACAGGCAGTTAGTGATTTAGAGAAGTGATTCTTCTAGCTGTAACGCCAGGGGCTTGAAGGCTTATTTTCAGCATTTAACTTTGTCTCTTAATCTAGCCAAAATAATCTCTCCTTGCTACTAGCTAAATATCAGCAGAAAGATAAAACATGTCAGTGAAAAACAGCCAGATTACTAAAACAATAAGGAACCTTAAAGCTTCTTATTAAAAGCATATTTTAAAATCAAACCATGAAAAATATAAAATTCTCTTTAAAATGTAAGTAATAATTCCTCTTGACAGTTTGATAATAATTTTCTTTTTCATTAGACTTTCAGATGGTCTGACATATATGCCAAATATTTCCTGTTCTTCTTTGATCTCCAATAATGGTTTTAGAAGGACGGATTAATATCAACCTTGAGTGTTCAGTTCTTGATTTTTGTCTGATCTTAAAGAACAGAAATTAAGTGCATGAATGCATATAAACACAGTACACAGAAAGACACGATTACTCCATAGTTGTATATGTATATAGTGGCATAAAGGACATGGAAAAAATACATGGTAGTGTAATAAGTTATCTAATTCTTTTCCTGTGGGTTTGGGATGGACATACTGGCCCAGGCTGACAGAGTACTGAAAAAGCCCCCCAGCCCTTGCCTCTCCTGTTTTTGACATATGTTGCATAAGCTATAGAAATGTTTTTAAGAATGCTCTTGGTGGTTCTCAGATTATTCTCCCTCTCTGCCTCCCTGGCATAGGTCCCCTTTATCCATCAACACAGCAGTGATTAGTTTTAGGGGACGTGGCCTAGAAATTAGAAACCCTTTCATAGTAGAATCACGCTTTCAGAATTATAAAGAATGAACCTCAGCTATAGAATAAATCCTGTAATCTGATACCTCATGAACATACTCTTTATAAAAACTACATACTGGTGGAACACAGTTATTTGGATGGAAAAGGGCATGCAGTTGTGGCTGTAGATGACCTAGAGATATCTCCTACAAATTGATGCACTTACAGGAAAGATATCAAGTTTCACGTGAATTAGAAAAGAATCTTTTCGTTGTTTTTCCTGGCCTGGCCCATTTGTAAAAGGCTGTAGTAATCTGCAAAAGGAAAGGACAACAGAAGCATGAGAATGGCATCAAGGAGGGAAGCCGAAAAAAGGGTTTTGAAACCTACCCCAGAAAATGTAGTATCTTGATTAATTGTTAAAGGCTGGGTTTGTTATGTTTTTCAATGTTGTTTTGGCATGCATCCCCCTCAGTACTGTGGCTGCATCCCTTATTCAAAGTCCTCTGCTATTTTACCACCTGCTTACTCCCATGGAAGCTGAAAGTGGCAGGATTAAGGTGTTGCTGCACCAGATGGATCTTGCAACCATCCTGTACCAGCTCAGAGGCTAGATTTGTTTTCTAAGGGTGAGTTGTATCTATTTCCTCAACTACCATCCCCATAAAGAACCCAAGAGTAATCTATAGGGACCCCGCTCATTGTGCACCACACCAATGAAGGAAAACTCCCAGACCAAAGGACTCCAAAAGAGGAAAAACCCACAGGGAATGAAGCAGTGCCAGTCCTTGCTCAGGCAGCCATTCCACTGCTGGGGGTAACAGGACAGGGCCTGGACACAGCTCTGGTAAATGCACATAGAGAAATACCAGATTTTAGGAGCTAGCGAGTTCAATCTACCTGTATAATTTTAACAATGGGCTAGATATTTGGGAGAAACCCTACGTTTTTCCACTTTTGAACCTGCAAATTTTGAAACAGGTTTCAAAGTGAACTGCAACACACTCTGAAATGCTAAACAGCAGAAAATGTGTGTTTGTATATGTGTACTGGGCGTAGGCTGCAGAGGTGGCCTCTGTGGGAAGAGGTCAGGGGCTGCCCTGTGCTAGACACAATCATTGCAGCTGGCTCCAACAGACCCACAACAGGACATAACTGAGCCCATTAGCCAAGCTAGTGACACATCTGTGAAAACATATATAAGAAAGATCAGAAAACACCAGACAGGCAGAGAGGAGGGAAAAAGAAGAGGAAAAAAAAGACAATGTGGAAAACTGGAGAGAACACCAAGGTCAGACAAGTAGGTGGAGATACTCTATGGTGAAGCAGATATCCACACTGAAGCTTGCGGAGGATCCCCACACTGGAGCACCTGGGTATGTCCTGAAGGAACTGCAGTCCGTGAAGAGCCCATGCTGGAGCAGGAGAAAAGTGGA
>WAAD01012246.1:0-15880 GCA_013389945.1 Fregata magnificens | reverse complement strand
CCCCCCCCCTTTTTTTTCATGACAACTGACATGGTCTGGGGCGTGCTATGAATGTCAATGCAGTATCTTTCCTCAGTAAATTGGATTATATGAGAAGGTCTCGTTTGCTCATTTGGTTCTCTTCTTGAAGACATTAATTCCTTACATGTAGAATTGTTACGGAAAACAGAGAGTGTTGGAGTCTTTTTGTGAGTGACTGAGATCTTCCCCATTTTCCTTATGCATTTCAGAGTGAAAATGGATTTTTTTCCCCCCTTAAGTCTCCATTAGAAACTCCTTTAAGATCATAGAAGTTATGTGCAAACTGTCTAATGTGTAATATCTCTTTATGCATGTATTTTTTACTTTAGTGAAGAGAGGACTCACAAAGGACATAACCTGTCTGAAGGATTTTATGAATGATCCCAAAAGAGAAGAACCTCTAGTTGGTATGTTTCTTGTTTTCTAAATGGTATGTCTTTGAGTTTGTGACCAAGTGGGTTTTGTTTTGAAATAAAAGGTGGAATTTTAGATATTGTTTCATTTTCTGCTAATGTATTGAATAATTTATAAGATATCTCTTATACCTTTTAAAGTTTAGCTTATTACACTAAGTATTAGAAAGGGCACCTCTTTTATACACCTTAATTGTTAGACAACTTGTTCCTCAAGGAGCCATCTTAGTAAAGAAGCTTTTCACAGATCACAGAATGGTTGAGGTTGACCTCTGGAGGTCATCTGGTCTTAAGCCCCTGCTCAAGCAGTGTTACCCAGAGCCAGTTGCCCAGGACCATGTCCAGATGGCTCTTGAATATCTCCAAGGTAGGAGACTCCACGACCTCTCAGGGAAACCTGTGCCAGTGCTCGGTCACCCTCACAGTCAAAGGTGTTTCCTGATGTTCAGACAGCATCTCCTGTGTTTCAGTTTGTGTCCATTGCCTCTTGTCCTGTCACTGGGCACCAATGAAAAGAGCCTGGCTCCATCTTCTTTGCACACACCCCCTTCAGGTATTTATACATGCTGATGAGATCCCCCCCTGATCCTCCTCTTCTCCAGGCTAAACAGCCCCAGCTCTCTCAGCCTCTCCTCATAAGAGAGATGCTCCAGTGCCTTCATCATCTTCATGGCCCTTCATATGTCTGTGTCTCTGTACTGGGAAGCCCAGAACTGGGCACAGCAGTCCAGGCGTGGCCCTGCTTGTGCTGAGTGGAGAGGGTGGATCATCTCCTTCGACCTGCTGCCCAGGATACCATTAGCCTTCTTGGCCGCAAGGGCCCATTGCTGGCTCATCTTCAACTTGGTGTCCACCCAGGTCCTTTTCTGCCAAGCTGCTTTCCAGCTGGTCAGCCCCCAGCATGTACTGGTACCTGGGCTTGTTCCTTCCCAGGTGCAGGAATTTGCACTTCCTCTTGTTAAACTGTATGAGGTTGCTTTCAGCCCAGCTCCCCAGCCTCTAGAGGTCCCTCTGGATGGCAGCACGACCCTCTGGTGTATCGACCTTCCCTCCCAGTTTTGTGTCATCAGGAAATTTGCTGAGGATATGCTCTGCCCCATCATCCAGATCATTAATGAAGATGTTAAATGGGACTAGACCCAGTATTGACTCCTGGGGTGCACCGCTAGCTACTGACCTCCAACTAGACTTCATGCCACTGGTGACTTGTCATCTGGTGATTCTTTGTCGTTTTCCATTTGGTGGGATATACAGGTGTTTCTGTCTAGTGAGATATTTTTCCTCACTGTCTTTGGGAATACTAGAAGTAATGAGATTAGTTTTAAGGTTTTATTTCTTTCTAATTGCTAGATTAGGCAACGCTTAGGAGAGGATAAGCAATGCTGCTTGTCAGTGGCCGTAATGTTCCTAGTATGTACTGGTGGCCTAGAGAAATATGTTCCCTGAGCTAAGAAGCAAATTTCCTAGAATTAGCAGAGAAATTCTCTGTTTAGTGAATTGTCTTGCTGTTACTCTACATACAGAATTAATATTCAAAAGCATAGCAATTTCTTATTATAAGCATTTTTATAGAAAAGGGTGGATAGCAAAGTGTTACTTTCTTGTATACTGAGTTCATTTGGTGATAGTTTATTTTCAGAGTTAAGATTTCGCAGTATAATACTGTAGTGAGTCTGAGCTGGAGCTGAATTTCTTCACAGCAGCCTGTATGTTTTGAATTTGTGACTAAAACAGTATTGATAACACACCAGTGTTTTGGCTGTTGCTGAGCAGTGCACAGAGTCAAGACTGCCTTTTTTTCCCCACTCTGGGTCCCCACCCCTCACCCCTTGAGTAGGCTGCCGGTGGGTGAGAGACTGGGAGGGGACACAGCCAGGACAGTTGACCCAAGCTGGCCAAAAGGATATTCTGTACGACATAATGTCATGCTCAGCAATCACAACTGAGGTAAAGGAAGAAAAATGGGGCGGGGGGGACACGGGGCGGGTTTGGCTTCCAAGGTAGCTGTTCAGAGACTGGCTGGGTATTGGTCTGCTTGTGGGGAGGTGAGTGACTGGTTTTAACATGGGATTTTTTTGCTTTTTTTCCCCTCTTTACTTCATCTATTAAACTGTCTTTATCTCAAACCACGAGTTTTCTTGCTTTTGCTCTTCCTATTTTCTCCCCATCCTGCTGAGGGGTATGTATGTGAGTGAGCAAGCAGCTGTGTGGTGCTTGGCTGCTGGGTGGGGTCAACCCATCACAAATACACAGTATTGGAAATTATGATAATAGGGAACAGCTGCAGGTTTTTCCTATTTGTTTTAAGCTGCTTATAAACTTGTTACATTTAAGCTGTTCAGAGTAAAACTTTTCATGCTCAGGCCTCAAACTTAGAGATTTCTGAATACTTCTAAGGCATATTTTTTCAGTCATTTCTAGGAAAAAAGAAGAAAAATCCTGTTTTCATTCCTGTAATTCTTAAAAGTTTATGGAAAATTTTTAGATTATGAAGGACTCAATTTTGTGAAGTGATTATTTTCTTTCCTACATGTGCTTTGTGCTACTCGGACGCTGTCCAAGTTATGTTTGACTAAGCAGTTTAAATGCAGTTTTTTAATCTAGACCTTTGTGTGGCATTTCCTATTCTCATTCTCTTTTTTATATGCACTTCTCCATGAATTCTCTTACATGACTGTATTGAATGGAAGGCTCACTCTTAGTTTCTTAAAAATATCCCAGGCAGGAAAAAAGGTACATGAAATATTTTATTTTAGTGGGCTTGCAAATCTGCCATAGACAGTGTTTTTCCTTTCAGAATAAAGCATTGTAAAGAGAGAAATTTAACTGATGTGGGTAATAAGTCCAAAGAAGTGTTGAAATGATCCTGAAGAAGTCGTTGAAATTCTGAAAATGGAATTCTTTTATTTATTCATTTTGGCTTTTAATGAGCAGCGTCGAAGAGAATACATTTGTTTATAGTCATCTGTACTAAAATATAGATATTTGTAACTTTTGGGTTTATAGGTTTAGAACATGTGGTTGAAATCAGATTTGAAGGAAGAAAAGAGCCGCATTATGAGTGCAAGCTGTGTGGGTTTAATACAGAGATGGCACCTATGATAGAACATCTTAGTGGATACAAACACAGAAGAGCATACATCGTGAGTAATTTTGATGCATTTTGATCACAATTTCTTTATGATACTCCCCTTTTATTTTTTTTCTGTAAATATTTAGGTCAAGTTTGAAGTTTAAACCCCCATATGATAAATCACCAGTACTTGTATGGTTGACTCTTCATGGGTCAGATCAACATGAATAGCTATGAAGCTGTGAGCTATGGAGGAAGTGCGATCCGAAGGTGCGTGTCTGTATCTGCTCAAAGTCTGTTCCTAAGTGTTTTGATTGCTGCCAGGATCGGGTTCCCAGAACGTTGTGGTTCTTTCTTATTCCTCAGCATGCCCATAGCATTGTTGGTTATGGTACAGAGCACGTTACGTTTTGGTAGCAAGCTTTGCATAGTAACCATTTTTTGTTTTGAAGACTACTTGAGCATCTTTAACATTAAAATTTAATTAGTTGTGTTACAGAGAAGAAACTAGCTCATAATGTTCAAAAGGATGTTTACCAGTCTTTTGGAAGCTTGTCCAAAAGATGAAATGTGCCAATTTTTTAATATTGTGCTGAATTTTGATATTGACCATTTCAAGCTGGTTTTGTCAACAGTCTAAAGAATTTCCAGATAAAATGAAGAGAAAGACAACAGATGTAAAAGAATGCAAAGTCTCATTTCTCAGACGGATAGCAGGAGAGCTAGAGAAGACTGAAGGATTAAAAATGTATAAGGTAATTGGAAGTAAACGTGAAGTATCCAGTAACATGTCTTCTATCGGTGTATTTATGTTTGACCTAGTAAATTTTAAAAGTACTGCTGACAGAGCTTGTTAAATTTCTATGTGTTTCTAGGAAGTGTAATATTAAATTGAACTAAGGCTTAACTTAAAGTTGCCCTAAAAAATCCGGGGAAAAGAACAGTAGTCTTGAAATTAATCTGAAAAAACAAAGTTGTTTATTTTTAAGAAGTTAGGTTTTTTAGATAGAAAATATCCAGTCTGAATTCAGTGGTTTGGAAATTTTATTGCTTTACTTCAATGATTTTTAATTCTTGCAACTTAAATTTTCTCAAATGTAAGCAAATTTTATCTCAAATTTCACTTATATTTATAGGATTATAGATCTATAAAATTATGGGCTACACTATGCTGGGATAAATAAAAGTACTTGTTCCGTTTCTAAAGGCAGTTGCAGTAGAGACTTGTTATGAAATTTTAATCAGAAAGTCTAATATGAAACTATTTCTGTTTCTAGATTGAAGGTTACATAAGACCAAGTACCTCACGTAAGTCTATGAATAACTTGAATATAATAGATTTGGCGTAATTGATATTTGGCCTAATTTGAATTAGTAGTTGGCTCAAAGGGTTTGACTGATAGTAAACGTTCAACTTGTAATAGCACAAAATGTTTTCTGAGGTTTTCCAGGTTTTGTGAATTTGAAATGAGGGAAGAAGGGAATTGCCAGACTTGCAGTGTTTCTTAGAGGTTTTTTAACTGCTTGGTTCTGGAGGTATTTAAGGTAACTACAGTAATTTGCTAATCAAGGAAAGTGAAAAAGTATGGAAAAATGGTATTTGATGGGTTTCTCTGAATAAGCTGATAAAGCCTTCTCCACCTCATTTCAGTCATCAAAAGACATACATGCTGAATCACTGGTAAAAGTGGAAGTTACAGTTCTTTAGCAAGTCTGTTGGAGCAAGCAATGGAAACCAAACCCTCAAACATAAAAAACCAGCATCTTCCCTCATACACTATGTTTGAGTTATGCACTTTGTTACTGTAGATGTGCTATTGATGCTTAACTTGCCAACCTGAAGAAGTATCTACTTGCTACCTTTTGACCCTAGTGCTAATATCAGTGGGAAGGTAGGTTTGATTGAAATGGGTGAAGGTTGCATAGATCAACAGAGTTTGTCAGTGTGAATCCTGCTGTAGGTGCCTACCATAGCAGTGCTTTTTTTTGGATTGATCATTGGTGGCTTCTGTGGATTGTGCCTTTCAATGTTTGTCTGCAAAACAAGGTGGCAGAGACCCTTTTTGAGCTCTGTTTGTCTCTCTTGTGAAGAAGAGGGAATGTGACCCAGTAACCTAGCTCATTAATTCTCAGTTCAGAGTAAATAGACATCAATGCTTACTGACTTCTGTAGAACCGGAAGACATGCTCAGATATCAAACTGGAACATCAAAAAGAGTGATCCCACCCAGTTGTACAGGATATGAAGAACAGGAGGAACGGACAAGAGTGAAGTTAGCTGCAAAAGTGTTGTGTCATTCAGTATTAAGTTTTGCTCTGGTTAGGTGGTAAGGGCAATGTCAAGTGAATTCCAAAATAAACATACTCTAGTTATTTAGAAGAAAATCATGCTTAGTGGTTTAGCAGCTGTGTGTCTTTAGACTAGATCATGTTGGCTTCCAGCTTCAAAGCTCCCTTCTGACAGCAAGAATGAGTTTGAGGATAAAATTAAGAAAGGCCATTTGGTGGCATGTACTACTTTGCAAGTGGTGACATTAACAGCAAATTTTGGCTGTTGCAGAGATCATATGCAAAACTAAGATGAGGTTATGTATTCTTTTATATATTTATATATATACACACATATATATGTATGTATGAGAGGCCTTGAAGTGATTGATTTGTTGCTTTTCTTAAAGGAAAAATTATGGTATTTCTTTATCCTCTGAAGAAGGGAGATTATCTGTATTTTGTCTTGGGCTTCAGATTAAAAATACTATCTTACTAAGGTAATTCCTATGACCAGTTACTCAAAGTAGGGAGTTGAGCTTGAAGGCCTTATGACACTGTGTATAAGCACAGTGTGGTAGTATAACATATAAAGTTCTGGTCTAATTTAATATCTGAATTCTGCCTGCATAATTTTTTTTTTTCCTTTCTAAAATCTACTCTTAATGTTGCTATGGAATATAGCAGCAAACTGGAAGTAAGTCCAGAGATTTACTTTGCTATTTTGGACCAGGCTTTTCAGATTTAATTATTGCTTCCTTGAAGTTATAGCAGATACCTGGAGAAGCTTGTCTGTATCTTCAGTGGGGAAGTGATAACTCCATGCATCAGTATAGGATGGGAAATACCAGACTGATCAGTCTTGCTAAAAAAGACTTGATGGTTATGGTGGATGCCAAGCTGAATATGAGCCAAGAGAACGCTCTCATTTCACCTAAGGCAAATCTCATATTGTGATACTTAGGGAGCATAGGCAGCAGACTGAAGAACAGTCTCATCCCCTACTATTTGATGCTGGTAAGACCAAACTTGGAATACTGTGTCTGGTTTTGTTCCTTCTAGTTCAAGGGTAAGATGGAGAAATTGGAGGAGGATCCAGCAGAGGATTATGAAAATTCTCAGGGGTCAAGAGCATGTACCTCGGACGAGGGTTAGAGGGAGCCGGGCTTGTTTACAATGGGAAAGAGGAGGCTAAGGGCTGATCTTATAACTGCCCTTCAAGCATCTGTAGACTGCTACAAAGATGACAAAGCCAAAGTTGTTGGTAATTGCAGGCAATGTAACAAGAAATGGCAGCCACAGATGGCAGCTTGGGACGCTGAACTCAGGAAAAACTTCTTTCCTAGAGGGTAATGCAGCACTGGAACTGGTTATCCATAGGTAGTGAACTCTTCATCCTTGGAGGTTTTCAAGACCTGGCTATACAAAACTAGAGTCTTATGTTGGCAGTAGTCCTGCTTCAAATGGGCTGTTGGACTAGATGGTGGAACTGGAGGTTACTGTGTGGTCACAGAGCTATGGCATCATCAGAATTGCAGACATGTAATGCAATAGCTTGTACGGCTGGAGTGCTGTAATGGATGGATATGGGCTCCTTATGAAAGACAGCATAGAAGATGACAGTAGAAGTTCTGCTGGATGCAAGAGCACCTTTTCTGTATAGAGCCATGGATGGTGGTTGTTGAGATCTTATGGGTCAGGACTAGGGGGAAGGCCAGCAAGAACAACATCATGGTAGATGTCTGCCCCTCTTGAACAGGCAGTCAGTAGCAAGGCTGTCTTTACTTAATGGGAAGAAGTCTCCCAATGGCAGGCCCCAGTTTTCTTGGGGATACTGACTTTTGCTGGAAAAGCAGCATGGCAAGTTGCAAACAATCCGAAAGTGAGTTGAGGCCAGTTTTTCATGCAGGTGCTGGATGAGCCAACAAGAGGAAGTGTTTTGCAGAGAAGGAGGAGAGTCAGGAATGTGATGGTCAATGGAAGCCTTAGTTGGAGTGATCATGAGATGATACAGGTTGAAACCCTTTGGGGAATGAGGAAGTTACATATCAGACTAATTCTCTTGGGCTTCAGGAGAACAGACTTGAGCTTCTTCAGAAAACTAGTCATCAAGATCCTTTGAGAGGCTGCTTTGAAATGAAAAGAAGCCCAAAAGAGCTAATCAGTCTTCAAGGAGAACCTTCTCAAAGAGCAGAAATGATCCATTCTGCTGTCCAAGAATATGGGCAGGCATAGCAGGTGGCTAGTGTGTTTGAACAGGGAACACCTAGCTGATCTTAAATGCTGAAAGGAAACATACAGAGAACAGAAGCAGAGGCAGGCTGCCAAGAAGAAATGTATAAGAATTGCACATGTATTTGGGGTGAAATTAAGAAGGCAAAGCTTGCCTGGAAATGAAAGGAATATGAAGGGCAACAGGAAGGCTTCTGCAGGTAAGACAGCAGCGAAAGAAGATGTGGTCCCACTGCTGAGCAAGTAGCCTGGTGATGAAGGACATGGAGGAGGCTGAGATATTTGGAGCTTGCTTTGCCTTGGTCTTTACTGAGAAGGTCTGCTCTCAGATCTTTGTGCATAGCTGTGAAGCTTAGGGGAGAATGGCATTACCCATTGTAGAGAAGGATCAATTTAGGCAAGAGCAAATTGAGGATGGCCATAAGACAAAATGGGATGCTTCTGGTGTTGAGGGAGCTGTCTGCTCTCTAAAGTCTTTGAAAGGTCATGGTGACCAGAGGAGTTCCTTGGGGACCTGAAAAGACCCAAATGTGATTATCTTCAAAAGTAAAATGTGGCTACAGGCTGTCCGAGGCATTATAAAAAATTACGGGGCAAGTCCTCATGGACGTAGTTTACTGATGTGTGAAGGTCAGGAAGGTGACTGGGAATAGCCAATGTGTATTTACCGAGGACAAACTGGGTTTGACTAGCCTGTGTTTTGCAATGACACGGGCTGGCTCTGTGGACAGGGGAAGAAGGATGGATGTCATTTTAACTGTAGCAAAGCTCTCAGCAGTCTCCAATATTATGCGTACAGCCAAACTGAGGAGATAAGGTAAGTCTACAGGGTGGATAAAAGGTGGCTGAGCTGTTAGGCTCAAAGAGTAGTTGTCAGTGATTTTAAGTGTGTTGGCCAGTTACTAGTGGCATTCCTCAGTGGTTTCTCCTGAGGCCAGCACTGTTTAACATGTTCTTTAGTGACCTGGATAACGGGATAGAATACACCATTGTCAAATTTGCAGATAACCTCAAATTGGGGGAATGCCTGGTATGTGGTGGTATAAGACTGCCATTCGGAGGGATCTCAACAAGCTGGTGAAATGGGCTGTCAGAAACCTCCTGAAGTTCAGCAACGGTACATGTGAAGTCTTACACCTGGGATGGAGCAACACCCTCCTGGATGCAGACTGAATACTATTGGGCTAGCGAGCAAATCTTATGAACCTGCAGGTTTTGATATACAACAGTATGAACATGAATCAGCAATGCACTCTTGATGTAATGAAGGCTAACAGCATACTGGACTGCATTAGCAAAAGCCTAGCCAGCAGGTTGAGGGAAGTGCTTATTCCCTTCTGTTAAGGACTCATTAAGCTGCTTCTGGAATACTGTGTCCTGTGTACATGCGAAATTTTGGTGAACTGGAAAGAGTCAGCAGAGGACTCACCAGCTACAAAAGATCATGAGGAGACTAGAGCATATGATGTGGAGGACAACTTTAGGGAGCTGGGTTTGATTGCCTTGGAGAAGGCAGCAGCTAAGGAATCTAATTACTGTCTTCTGCTGCCTAAAACATGGCTACAGAGAAGGAGCCAGACTTCAAGAATGTACACAGGGAAAGACCAAGTGGCAACATTCACAGGCTGCAATAGAGGAAATGCTGATTGAACATTCAGAAAGTTCCGCACAGTGAGTGGTCAAGCACTGAAATTGCCTGACCAAAGAGATGGGAAATTGCCATTATTGAAGACTTATAAAACTCAACTGGACTTGGGCCTAAGCAGGCTGATCTAATCTTGAGGCTAATCTTTGTCAAAGTGAGCAGAACTTCAGTTGTTAGCTTGGGTAGGGTGAAGTTTCCAACCACTGAATAGCACTCCTTGTCTCTACCCATCTTCTTTTCAAACAGGGAGGATTTTGGAGGCTTACTGGAAAGACAGCACAAATGGAATAATTCAAGGAAAATTATTTTGTCAGTGTCTTCATCTTACAGTTAATTGTTTGGTTTCTGTTGCTTACCACCTCTGTGGTACTTTTCGCTTACCTCTCAGGCTGGACTAGATGACCTCCAGAGGTCCCTTCCAACCTAAACTTTTTTATGATTCTGTGATTCTACCTGCAGAGGTCCCTCCCATCCTACGTTTCCATGATTCTTACTTCATTGGATATCTTCTGTGAAATGGTGGCAGTCCTTTTCTCTCCTGACATTCGGAAAACTTTGGGACCTACAGTGCAACTTCTTGTTGCAACTCATCAGCATGTGTTCAACATCAGGTGGTTAAAACAGTAACACGAGTCTATCAGCCTCATATTGTAGGGGCAAAGATGTCATTTGTCCTGAGAATTATTACTTATCCTGCTGCTTATCCTGGAACACCTGTGCTAATAAATACTTAAGGAGTGATAAGTTATGTACCATGCATTAGCTGGTTCTCTGAAGCATAGCTACTGTCTTAAAAAGACTGCCTTGTTTTACTGAGCTTTTCCTCCTTCCTCATGCTTATAAACTGTACTGGCAAGAGGGATGATTAGACATTCTAATCTCCATAACTTCTTATTGGAGACTGACCTAGAATAAGTGCAACTTTGAGGTACACTGGTATGTTCACAGAAAAAAAATCCAAAAAACTTTTCACTTCTTGCATAGAGGAGGTATGCCCGCCTCAGTTCAGTCCATACTGACTTCTTGTGTGGTACTCAGCTGCCTGAACATAGATGCTGTAGGGTACCCTGCAAAGCTGTTAGGGCACAAGTCTCCCATAGTCCTTTCATCAAGGATGCCTGGTGGTTTCTAAAATGGCCGTATATGCCTAGATTTAGTCTGCTGAATCCTGCCCTTTAAAAAAACTGCAGCCACTTTAGGGCCAGTAACTGTTCTGTTTGTGTAATGCTTCTACTGCAGTAATACAGTGGAAACCCTATGACGTTGCTAATAATTCTTTTTAATTTTCTAGCCCCATCGAAGAAGAAAGCAAGGTGAGATTACAACCCTCCCAGGGAAATCAAAAGACTTTTTTTTCTTTTTGAGATCTTTTTACTTATTACATAGATTTTCTTTTCTGTAACAAACATGGTCACATATGGGGAAAATATTTTATATTGTCTTTCCACTGTACTTCTTCCTCTTGTGTAAATTGCTCCTTTTTGTCTGTGAGGAAATAACCTGACATAAAATCTGCTATTCAGTTTATAAGTAGCTATGGCTTTTGAAATAGTGTACTGCTTATGCGGTTCAATAGCAATCTGATGTACTCGCACACAAAGAAATTGCAGTTCAAATTTACCACTTTCTTTGGGATGCTATTGCCCAAGTAAGTTGTAGAAGAGGCGCCCCTGTTCATATAGGAAGAAAAAACCCACCGTTACTTTAGTCATCTCCTTTAGCTGATCTGTAAAGAAGTTCATCAGTACTACTGATCTTTTTGAGAGTCACTCAGAGTAAGGACCTTTAAGACATACAGTATTGTAGATATGCCATAGAAAAAGATATCCTGTATTGGTAAGTGATATAAATTTGGAAATTGAAATATTTTGGTTCTAGTTACTACGAGTAAACCTGACGTCTTAGTAATCTTTAGAATGCATCTTAATATTTTCATTTCTTTCTTATTAAGGTGGGAAGATGATTGTAAGCATGAGGTATGTAGAGGTAGTAATTCTGCAAGTGTCTTACATTGTAGCAGTTTCCTTATGCTTGTTTTTAATTTTTCTGAAAAACTTTTGTTCTTTGGCTTCATTTGCCATTTTATTAATACTATTCCAGAAGCAAAATAACTGACCTAATGACCAGAGTTTTGTGTTCATCACAGCAGAAGGGAAATGAATATCGTACATCAGGATGCTCATCCACCTTAGCTCTCATAATTCTTGTTCAAAGTCACTGAGAGTCTCAGACCCAGTGTCTGCAGGCCAGGTCTCCCAACCTGTGCTGCAGTCTCCACTTCTCTGTTTTGCCCCTTTTTAGATCAAAAGTATTCTATACTGAAGATTTGGTTTAAATCTTAACGATGTGTCTAAAGATGTACAATCCTTTTTCTAACTCAAAGGTGAAATCCAAAGTGATCTCTCAAGTATCTATCCTGAATAGCACTGTGCACAAACACTGAGAACTGCCTCATTTTTATCTTAGTGGCAGAGATTATTTTGTAGTCTGATGTATTCTGTGGTGATGTCTTGCTCTTTTAGGCCTGAGGCTGGTCAGGTACTATGCTAGATGCAGGTGGGCACTTCACTTTTTTTTAACCATGAGGTTGGACCCGAGTGAGGAAAGCCTGGGAAAGATAGCTCTTGTAGGTATGTAGCTTAGATGTGAAATGTGTTCTTCCTGATACTGGAAGTAATGCAGTTGCCTTTGTAGTAGCTGCTACCTAATTGCTGTCGAGGACCTAACATTATATGTTTATGACTGTGACCTAAAATTACTATCGTTTCTTTGTGTTAACTTTTGTTGTTGGGTAGAAGATTAAAAGGTCTTGTTTTTTACAAGATGGTGTAACAAATACTGTAGTATTCAGTCTTTTAATTTTTCTTCCCCATTCTGCAATCCCACAGAATGATCCTGTTCGGAAACAGAAAGCTCTAGAGTTCTTGGTATGTATGTGAAATAAGTGTGATAAGAGTCATGCAGTTTCACTGGTATGTTGCAATGAATATTGTGAAGGAGCCTCTGATTACTGATCAAACTCATTTGACCACAACATTAATTTCTAAGTCCTATTTTAATGGACTCTGCTCTTTGAAAAGCTAGTGCAGCTGTAGCATAATGTCAGCTCAGAAGAACTTGCTGGATTAAATTTGAGATCTCTACCTGTTCTCTGGATCATTCTTCCCTTTGCTGAGGAGCCACCCTGACAAGCAGTGTTAGCAGCACTGATGTTGCTCAAGTGCTGTTGGCTGCCCATACCTAATGGGATTGTTGATAATGCTGAATGAGAGGAGCCAGTCTGGTCCTGCTGCCTGTGGTGCTGTGGGTAGTGCTGCTGCTGCAGAACTGGACAGCCAAGTGAAACTGGGTGATACCAGAGCACAGCTGCTGGTGGTGGAGTGGGGAAGTTTTATCAGTTCAGTTGCTGTTAGCAGTGCCATAGTAAGCCTCGGTTTGTCTTCTGGGTTTATGTTGTGAAAATATCTGACCATTTATATTTGCCGTTTTACTCCATGAAAGTCATGTTCTGTACCTAAAGCAATTACAAAATTTCATTTGAGTCTGAATTGTGTTTATACACTGAAATCACAAGTAGAGTGTTTTGAGGTGTGTGCTTCATTACCAACTGAAGAGATTTTTTTTCTCTTTCAGTTTTTCTTTTTTTTTTTTTTTTTTTTTTTTTTTCTTTTAAGCTGTGGTTACTTGTGACTTTAGGAAGAGGTAGAGAAAAAGCAAGTCTGGGGATAATCAGTAAACTACCAAAAATGCTTGGTAGACAGTTAATTGATTTTTATCTACAGGAATCACAGCTATTCCTTACGGCAGGCTGCCTATATTCTTTTAACTTACTGTAATCACTTATAACTTCATATACTTACTAAGCAGTCTCTTTGGACATTAAAAAGACTGATAGCCATAATTGTTCTGTGCTTTATAGAATTATATCAATATCTTTTAATATCTTTTATTCCCAAAATTATACATAGGAAAATTATAATGGAAACTTTCATCTTTTTGTTACTAAAATGGGGGAATCAAAGGCATTTGGTGGTGCTGAAGCTTAATTTTTATTCAATTTTCTGCACAGACAACATACATTTAGGACTTGTGCCCTTCTTCATCTGCAACGAAATGTTCATGATTGACAGTATGGGAGTGGCACAGACATCCAGGGTTATGTTTTACCTCTTATCAGGCCATAATTATGTTAACAATTTTATTTTTTCATGTGTGTGTGTATGTATATTATATATGTCTTATATATCAACTAATAGTATAAACTTGGTTATACCAAAATCAAAGTATAACTTTGATCTGTTCGTGTATATGACCCTTCGGCATCCTAATGACCAATTCTAACCATGTTTTTCAACAGGAGACTTTTCACATCACCTCAGACTCGGAAGCGACACTTGTTGTTCATATTACACAGGAACTCACAGAAGCTTTGAAGGCCTTTTGTGAAAAGAAAGCAGCAGTAAGTAACTTAATCTTGACCAGAGCTGTTATAACATTGGGAGGAAGGGAGTTGTTGAACTCATTGTGTTAACACAAGGCTTTTGATAGGTTCCCCACAGCCTCCTCCTGGAGAAATTGACGCGTTACGGCCTAGACAAGTGCTCTGTGCGGTGGGTGGGAAATTGACTGACAGACGACACCCAGAGGGTGGTGGTAAATAGCTCCTTTTCTAACTGGCAGCCTGTCACAAGTGGGGTCTCCCAGGGATTGATATTGGGCCCAACGTTATTCAGTATCTTCATATGTGATCTGGGTACCTCGATCAAGTGTAGCCTGATGATTGCCAATGATACCAAACTGAGTGGGGAAGTAGACGGTCTGGAAGGGAGAGCCACCCTGCAGGAAGATCTGCGTAGGCTGGAAGAGCGGGCTAACAAGAATCTTATGAAGTTTAACAGAGACAAGTGTAAGGTCTTGCACCTGGGAAAACATAATCCAGGAGTGCAGCANGGTCCAGAGAAGGGCCACCAAGATGATCAAAGGTCTGGGAAGCCTGCCATATGAGGATAGGCTGAGAGAACTGGGTTTTGTTCAGCCTTAAGAAAAGGAGGCTTAGAGGTGATCTCATCACCATGTACCAGTACTTAAAGGGAAGTTACCAAGAAGATGGAGACTCCCTTTTTACAAGGAGTCACATGGAGAGGACAAGGGGCAATGGGTATAAGTTACTCTTAGGGAGATTCCAAATGGACACGAGAGGGAAATTTTTCACAATGAGAACAGTCAACCATTGGAATAATCTCCTCAGGGAAGTGGTTGACTCCACTACACTGGATACTTTTAAGACTCAGCTGGACAGGGTGCTGGGCCATCTCATCTAGACTGTGCTCTTGCATAGAAAGGTTGGACCAGATGATTCTTGAGGTCCCTTCCAACCTGGTATTCTATGATTCCATGAACACCCTGCCAAACTGTAACAGTTCAGGCATACATCAAAAATCCCCAGTTAAATATACTTTAATTTTTTTTTACAATTTCTGAGTACCAAATACATTAATTGCATGGCACATTTCTGTTAGTTTTCCATCATCTTCCCTCTGTATTGGTTTTCCTTTGCATGTGTTCTCACCCTGTTTTGGGCACCATTTTGCTTCATGATGTCTGGTTGTCATCTTTCCTTTGCTGTTGGTCCCTTGCGTGATAGCTTTTCTTCTAAGATTAATTAGGCTTTAAGTGCTACCCAAATGTGTCACTTCTTTCTTTTGTGGGCATGTGGATAAGTCTTTCTTACTGGTAACTTGGAGATCTGCTCCCACTTGAGAGCTTTAATCTGTTAAGACTAAGGTAGACAAGATGTCCCTGTCTTTCTGTTGGCCCTTACAAACCTCCATAGCTTTTTTGCATAGAACTGAATACCTGTAGAAAAAAAAAGGTCTGAAGAGGGACCAGAATTTGTACAAAAATGACTCATCACCTCTGGCAGCTACTGGTTGGCAAAATTCAGCATGTGTTTTTCTGAAAGATATTTCAGATTGGTTTCTTAGGCCTTAATAATATATTCCATGTCATCTGAGCTATGGTAACTGTCTTTGTGCAAATGCCACCGCCACTTCTGTGAGAGCTACACTTTCAAAATGTCATGCATTAGAATATAATACAGTTCTCATGAGCTAGTTAAAAATTGTTGTCCTAGCTTAATCTCAGGCAGTAGCTAAGCCTTCCATTCTGCATCCCCCAGCTAGAGATGGGATTTGCATATCATAGAATGGTTTGGGTTGGAAGGGACCT
>WAAD01012245.1:0-15274 GCA_013389945.1 Fregata magnificens | reverse complement strand
AGATGAAGCGCATAATGAGAAAGAGGAGGAACCTATGCAAGCAGTCTTGCCAAGATCAGAGACACCAACCCCTCGCAACAAAACCTGCATTAAGACCAGCACCGAGAAGAAACAATGGTGAGTTACCATCATTGGTGATTCCCTCCTGTGCGGAACAGAAGCACCCGTTTGCAGACCAGACCCTCTTTTCAGGGAAGTTTGCTGCCTCCCTGGGGCCCGAATNCTGAGGTCAATCAAAAGAGACTTCAGAGCCCTGCACAATTTAAGAAGGATATGAAGGTCCTTGAATGCCTCCAGAGGAGGACAACAAAGCTGGTGAAAGGGCTGGAAGGAACGTCCTATGAGGAGTGGCTAAGGACTCTGGGTTTGTCTAGTTTGGAGAGAAGGAGGCTGAGGGGTGACCTCATTGCTCTCTTACAGCTTCCTGAGGAGGGGAAGTGGAGAGGGAGGTGCTGATCTCTTTTTCCTGGTATCCAGTGACAGGATGCATGGGAATGGTTCAAAGCTGTGCCAGGGGAGGTTTAGACTTGATGTTAGGAAGCAGTTCTTTACCGAGAGGGTGGTCAAACACTGGAACAGGCTTCCTAGAGAGGTGGTCGATGCCCCATGCCTGTCAGTGTTTGAGGCATTTGGATAATGCCCTTATTAACATGCTTTACCTTTTGGTCAGCCCTGGAGTGGTCAGGCAGTAGGACTAGATGATTGTTGTAGGTCCCTTCCAACTGAAATAGTCTATTCTATTCTGTTCTAAATCTTCATGAAAAATCAAGGCAGGAAGGTGGAAGAAACTTTGCAGTGAAGTAGGGAGGGGGGGGGCTGATCCAAAAGACTTTTAGGACTACTTCCAAGCTGTTTGGTTTCTTTGGAGTATAGGAGACATTTCTGTTTCTATAGCTTCTTTAAGTGAGAAGAATTAAAAATATATTATTCTAGCTTTTTCATGTGGCTTAATACTTGAACACTGTTCCCTTAAAAGCAGTGTTAGTAAGAGGAGAAGAAAATGCTGATGCTCAGCCCTTCAACAAGACTTTTTGTTTTATTAAACCTGGAACAGCATGAGAGGAAAGCATGTCACTGTATTCTGAACCGCAACAAGGGCTAATGGCAGAGAACACCAAAGTACAAGTCACCTTGTTGATTTATGCAGCAGAGTAAAATAAAGAATGTTTATAAATGTCTTTCTGATTAGACTTTAGGAAGGTTTATGATGTCATTCCTAAAATATTTATGCCTTGTATTACAATCTTGTATGGAATGTAAGGTAAGAAAGAATATGTACAGTGTGGTTAAAAATCGAATGCCTAGAGAAAGTGTAGTAACTTTTTAAAGGGTATTTTATAAAAAAGGAGATCACTCCATGCTGGAGTTAGTTTAAACTTGTTTCAGAGTTGTCAGGTTAGCTGTTCTAGTGAAACTAAAAATCATGAAGCAAAGATGTACAAGAAGGTTAAAAGAAAACATCATGAAGGGAAGCATCAGCAGTTGTCGCGGAAGGAGCGAGAGTGCACTTCACTCGTAAGAGAGAAGCAAAATATATTTTATTGATATAAAGCAGTGAGTTAACAAGGTTCAATAGTAAATGTAGATGCGACAGTGATTTAACAAGATTCGATGGCAAGGTACACTTGGTTATTTACTGCATAGAGGACAGGGTCAGACAAAACTGTCNNNGGCGTCCCTACTCAAGGGGGGATCCTGGCGTGCAGCCCGCTGCTGTGCAGGAGAGCTCCAAGGGCTCTCGGGCTGTTCACTGTTTATGGGTGGGTAAGATGATTGACTCATAGTCATATTTGCATACTGACCCCAGATCCCAGCCTCTTCACTGTGGTTAGGTGGGCATGCTGCACAATAGCCCTTGACTAGTGTGTTGTTATGAGTCTCCGGAATCCACTTTGAAATGATGCAGCCAGACACATCTATTACCGCTACCACTGAGGGTTATCGCTGGAGCAGGGTTACAGGAGATAAGGGTCAGGTTCGGGGCGGGGCCAGGGGGAGCACGCTGTCTCAGCAGTATAAAACTAAATGAAAAAAGATGGAACTGGATGGAGATGTCATTTGCTGTCTACAGAAGTATGTGTGGGAAACATAAGAATAAAGAACACTGGGAGGAAAACACCTGAAGTAAAAACATAGAATGGAAGACTGTTAATGGAGGTAGATGTGTGATTACTAGAATACCTTTCTATTGACAAAATTCAGATTTATTGCTTGCAGTCAGATTTGAATAAAAGATGCAAGGTTGTGCATGTGTGAAGACTGTTTTAATGGGAATAAACTCATTGTGGTTGTTACTAGTTGATGGAGTTGGGGAGTGAACAGTAGGCAAGATGGTGAACACTTAATTTTGTGGTAAAGAGGAGGCAGGAAACTTTTTTTTTAATTGCAAAACTGAAAGTTCAGAGGAGGTCAGTATCCCCCCCCCTTTAAAGATCAGGGGGGAAGATGTGTCATAGGAATGATTTGTTCAAGATCCATCTGTAGTTGATGACGAAGTTGGACCTAAGTATCTCTAGTTCCATTCAGCATGCTACCCAGTAGGCAGCATTGTCTTTATATAGAAACCTGTGGAGACTGTACTGGTAATCTGTGCTTGAAACCTTGTTCAAGTTCTGGTTTGTGATGGGGCAATGAACCAAGTAGATTCTTCTAGGTGTCAGGGATAGCTTGGATATCTAATGAAATTAGTGTGCAGTTGTATAACTCTGTAAGAATACTTGCCATGTAAACCCAATACACCAGGATTGGCGGGGGGGTGGGGGGGCTGCAGGGGTGGCTTCTGTGACAAGACACCAGAAGCTGCCCCCATGTAGGATAGAGTCAGTTCCAGCTGGCTCCAAGACAGACCCACCATTGGCCAAAGCTGAGTCAATCAGCAGTGCCGGTGATGCCTCTGTGATAACATATTTAATAAAGGGTAAAAAACACTGCAGCAGCTGTGAGAGAAGAGTGAGAGAAACAACCCTGCAGACACCAAGGTTAGTGAAGAAGGAGGGGGATGAGATACTCCAGGTGCTGGAGCAGAGGTTCCCCTGCAGCCTGTGGAAGACCACATCAGAGCAGATATCCACACTGCAGCCTGTGGAGGACCACACACCAGAGCAGGCTCCTGGCAGGAACTGCGGCCCATGGAGAAGAGCTTATGTGGGAGCAGGATCTGTGGCCCATGGGGGACCCATGCTGGAGCAGTCCATTCCTGAAGGACTGTACCCCATGGAAAAGGACCCATGTTGGAGCAGTTCGTGAAGGACTGAATCTTGTGGGAGGGACCCCACACTGGAGCAGGGGAAGAGCGTGAGGAGAAATTAGTGGCAGTGTTATGAACTGACTGCAACCCCCCATTCCCCATCTCCCTGCACCTCTTGGGGGGGGAAGGAGGTACAAGAATCATGAGTGAAGTTAAGCCTGGGAAGAAGGGGTGAGAGCGGAATGTGTTTTTAGTTTTGTTTTACTTTGTCCTTACCATCCTACTCTATTTTTAATTGGCAATAAATTAAGTTAATTTTCCCCAAGTAAGAGTCTGTTTCGCCCATGACAATAACTGGTAAGTAATCTCCCTGTCTTTATCTTGACCCATGAGCTTTTCCATCTTATTTCCTCCCCATGTCCTGTTGAGGAGGGGGAGAGTGAGAACGGCTTGGTGGGCACTCAGCAGCCAGCCAAGGTCAACCTGCCACACCTGGTCAATTATTATAGTGCTTAGGAGCCTTAAAATGCTGTGAAATATATACTAATGAGAGGTTCCTGGAGGAGCTTTAGTCATGACCTTGAATTTCCAGAGACTTGGACCAGTATAGGAACTCATGTGAAACTGTTGGAAATTAATAAGAAGCACTAGTGACTTCCAGCTTCACCCGTGTTTGTGTTTATGAGCCTAGTTGGCTCACTTCTTCTGTAAGTCAATGTGCAATCTAGTATTTCTTCTGAATGAGGAAGGTGGAATTCTGAATGGTGACAGTTGTATTGTTCTTCAGTTCCTAGAGTGATGCTGGGAAAAGATGCTTGTTAGACAAACTTTAAAATGCTGAATGGGCACAAACATTGGTATGCTGTCATAGCAAAGGACAGAACAGCGTTGCAATAGGCCTGTTTAAAGAATAGGGATGTGCATATCTAGTAGTTGCTGTAGAAATTATACTTTTTGCTAGAACAGCATAGAAGTTCAGAGCAGACTTCCCAGCTTTGGTGTTCCTGAAAAAGAACTGCTGGCAGTGAGCCACAAACTCTACATTCTAAGCTGTTAGGATGCTTTATGATTTGTATTATGTGGAAGCATGTTGTTTCCTCACTATCCCTGCCATTTTCAAGGGGTTAGACTAGGCAAAGAAAGTAATATGATTTTCCTGGAAAATTGTATTAAGAACTTACACTGGGGACTTAAACAGAAGTAACACAATATAAGTTCAGCTCAGGTGCTTATAGGGTACAAGATCAAAACCCTCCAGCTACTTTTTGCAAAAACGTGAGCCGCTTACATGAAGTTAAGCTTAAAAATGCCAAGTCTGAGGTCTGGATAGATTGACTAGAATTCAGCTTGAGGCTTTACCAGTCTTAAACTATTAGAAGATGATCCATTTAGTCTTGCATGTCTTGCTAAGTCAAGTAGTGACAGCTCTGTTAGCAGTGTTAGGTGTTGACAACTGAGCATCAAATCAAATCTTTTGTAATCTGCATCATCACCTGTGTGTGTTTTCATGGCTTTGGTATGTGGTATCAACAACAGAATGTCCAGCTACTGCTGGATGAATTAACTGAATCCCTGCCATGGGGTCTCTGTCAGACCCAGCAGAGTGTTTCTGATTCTCAAATAGCTAACTCAGCAAGCACTACTTAGCTCTGTAGCTGAACACTGAGAAACTGATGAATTTGTATGAAGAAAAACAGAGAACGCACTGTTTCTTGCTACTAGACATGGCTATACTCTGAGATATTTCAAAAAGGTTGAAGTATTGATGCGCTATATGGAAGCAATTGGCAACTTTTTCCAGACTCTGCCAAACTTACGTTTTACTCTAGCAAACGTGGCTCTTGTGCTGCATTTTTATTGAAAAGGGAGGTTTCTGTTAGAGAGTTCTAAATAAGGTGAATAGAAATTCTACTTGTTGGGATTAGATCACTCCATTCAGTAAAGCAGGACAAAAAATGGTGATTGACAAAATGTTAGAGTCTATATGAAAGATGTAGCTATATTATTATATGTCTTTATCTGAATATTTACAAAGGGGGGGGAGATATAAAGAAGTATGCATTGTTTCTTTATGCTTTTGGCAGGGTACCTAGCCAGAGGGCTTGGGAAGCTTTTTAGCTAGAAAATGTGAAGCAAAAGGGAAGATGGAGTAGCTTTAAGGGTAATACTGTTCTCATTAATGAAGCTTATTGATCAGTGTTAAAGTACCAAAGTACCACCTCAAACAAAAAAAAAAAAAAGGGGGGGGGGCGGCAAAAAGCTTATCAGCGTTCAGTTTCTTCAACTTTTTAGTTCAAATATTAGTGTGAAATCAGCATATTACTTGTATGATGTCAACATTTTTAGTTTACATATATTAAATGAAGTTGCACTTGTATGAAAATAAGTGTTATTAAAATTCCTCTGTCTTCTGTGTACCTTATTAAAGTAATGTCTCCTCGGTCTATAAGGACAAATTGTTACATTTAGTTCTGAATCGGCTCCTTGAAATATTGGTTTTGTCTGAGGAATGTTAGTGTATTTCTGAATGAGTGCTAGGAGGTTTGCAACCAGAGAGAAGAATGTGCTAGCTCTGCGGTTGATGAAGCAAAATTGTTCTTTTTCTTCCCCATTGAGATTGTCAGATGTCTTAAAGCAATTTCCTTTAGGAAACACTATAGTTTCCAAATACCCTTAGGCTTGAAATCTAATTTAGTATGCCATCAAGTCCTCTTTAGAGAGTGTTCTGAGCCTAAGCATCATCTTAGTGCTCTTCCTCTATAAGCAGTGAAGGAAACTTTTCCTGGAGAGATGCAACTTAGTATGAATTTAGCATGGTTTGTTAAATTTTCATTATCAGTTTGGCTCATGTTAATTGCTAAATTAGCAGCTTAAGGGAGGCTGCTACTTCGGTAGTGAAGAAGTGCTGAAGTATTGAAACTGATATGTAACATCTCACTCCTTTTGCTTCACTAAAATTTCCACTTATTGTTAAACACTGGCTCAGCTATGGTACCAATATCAACATATGGAGTGCTGGTGTCACTGAGGCATTTTAAATTACAATATTTAACATAGATTTGCTGCGAGTAAGGCTGTGAGAGCACAGTGCATCTACAGTGATCTTATCTGTAGTACAAGTTCACCTATGGTAAAAACAAGGATGGGGGGAAAAGTAATGGTTCGGCAGTGCCGACTTTGCTCTTCCTGGATATTAGAAAGTTATGTTGTTTGCTAGTGAAAATTGTGTAGTCTGTCTATTCTTTTGGAAGTTGAGTCATTGAACAACTTTATAATATTGGCATATGCACTTTGTGCAGAATTAAAATGTTTATTTTGATTAAATAATGAATGAATTTGACAGTGATTACATGCACATAGGTGTATATATAAAGAGGTTAAATAATAATAATATAAATAAAATGAGCTACGCTGCTTGAAAATAACTCCTCCTAAAACATAATCTTTTTCCAGATTTGTATTATGGTGGAGAAGCTTTCTCTGTAGAGCAGCCACAGTCCTTTACTTGTCCTTATTGTGGAAAGATGGGTTATACAGAAACATCTCTTCAAGAACATGTTGCTTCTGAACACGCAGAAACATCAACAGAGGTGGTAAGCCGCTTCAGCATTGTTTTTCAATTACAATGAAAGTATATGAAAATTTCCAGGAAATGAATTTTTTTTTCTTCTTGAAGTATGTGTTCATTTAAATGCTGACTAGGAAGGTGTGTACCATACATACATACACACCATGCTGGTGTTTTCCCTCTTGACTCCTTGAGCTACTAACAGTCCCCAACTCAACGATCCTACATCTGCCTACATCATCACCTTTACCTCTCTACAGACTTTCTCACAGCTCGCTCTCAGCAGTCTGAGTCAAGGTTACGCAGCCAAGTCCTTGGATCCTTGGTATACAGGTCACTAAATCCTGGTGTTACAGAGAGGGTTAAACCCTTGTAAAAATAAATAGCTTTTAAATATATTGACTTTATAAAAAGTGGCCCTTGCTGTTTCCCTTTACCCCCTACCACTTGATTTTCCTGATTATTTCAACAGTAGTAATTGGTGTAGAGCAATTATACACCGTACAATAGACTACTGGAACAATTGTTTTGCTTCTGTTTTTGTCAGTAAGCATTCTGATCTCCTCAAGTTTTTATATCTAGATGTTACTGTTGCTTGTGCCAGAAGGTCTGAAATTTTTCCGAAATGTGAGGTGACTTCTTTGCTATGTAAACAATAAAATAATAAATAACTTGAATTTTGATACTATTAGAAATTGTTTGTTCTCAGCCTTCGTTACAATGTTGAGAAACTACATGCTTGCACTGCTTAGTGCTCAGACTACTTTCTTTTTAGAAAAGTCTGTAGCCCTGTTTTTAGATTTTTCTTTATGGTACAGGGGTATGTTTTTTGTATTTAGTTTTAAAGCCCACTTCACTAATTCAACAATTATGTGTGTTAGCAATCCTAGGTTAAATTCTTGACCGAGAAGTTTGGGTATCTTTCTAGCAGTGGGGGATATATTCATGTTTGTGTGTGAATACTGTTTATGCCTCAGGAATGTATGATTATAGAAGGACATTCAGGGAACTGTTGTCTAGTTATTTTTGCTGTAGGTTCCTATAAAAATGTGCGTGCTTGAGGAAAATTATTAAAATCTTAACTTGTGGGGAAATGGCTCGTGATTTTGAACTTGTTTGCTCTGACCTTTAAGCTCTCTTCACTTCTTGAGAAATTATGTGGGGGAAGGAGAATCTCTTTCCTTAGAGCCTGCTAAGGGCCTCATGAGAAGGAGTAATAGAGGAGGTAAAATTGGTCAACCTGTTCTGAGACTCAAAGGTGTCCTGGACTTTCCTAAGAACATATGAACTGTTGGTGTATATTTCTTTATTTTTAGAACTAAAACCTCAGTAATTATTATTTCTCCATTAAATGATCAAGGATAATGGTCAGCAATACAGGGCAAGTGCAGATGGACGTGGCTGGCATTATGACGATTGTTACTGTTGCTTTTGGGTTTCAGTAGAGTGGAGTGATTGATTAACAAATAAAACACAGCATTCAGGTAGAAGTTTTTTTAGGGTTGCAGCTCTGAAAATTGTAAGAAAAGCCATCAGATATCATCTTTGAATCAAATTTCAGAATGAAGATGACAGTTTTCCGCTACTCAATCACACTTAGCGGATTCATTCTGTATTTAGTAAGGCAGCAACTAGACTGAAGTGAAAGGACCAGGTGGGGTGGGTTGACTGTGGCTGGCTGCCAGGTGCTTACCAAGCTGCTCTTATCTCACCTCCCTCCCCAGCAACAGGATGGGTAGAAAATATGGCAAAAAGCTCTGGGTCAAGATAAGGACAGGGACGTTACTCACTCATGTATGCCCATCCAAGCCGTGAGCTGCCAGCTTCTCCAGGAGAATGCTGTGGGAGACCGTGTCAAAGGCCTTACTAAAGTCCAGGTAGACAACATCCACAGCCTTGCCCTCATCTACTAGGCAGGTCACCTGGTCATAGAAGGAGATCAGGTTGGTCAGGCAGGACCTGCCTTTCATAAACCCATGCTGGCTGGGCCTGATCCCCAGGTTGTCCTGCACCTGCCCAGTGAGCGCACTCAAAATGAGCCGCTCCATAATCTTCCCTGGCACCGAGGTCAGGNTGACTGCTTCCTCGTGGACTGTGGGGGGTTTATTCTGCTCTCAGTCCCTGTCTTCCACCTTCCACCTTGCCTGCTTCTTACTTCTGCCTAGACTCGAGGCTCTTTCCTACTCATTAGCTATTCCAGCTTGAAGTTTGCTAGCCAATATACATGCACACCAGGTTTGGGGAAGATGCAGACACCCACCCCCCACCCCCCTTTCCCCCAGCAGCTGGCACCAGGCACTACATGGGCTGTGACTAGTGGTCCTGGTCCAGCCACTAGTGCTGGGGCCCTCACTCATGCTGGTTTTCCCCCCATTAGCTGTTTTTTGGGACACACATCATTCCTGCCCCAGTGGCTGGAGGCAGAGACAACGACTCGCTCCATTAGCTGATGCTAAGACCCCACTCAGTCCAGTAGCTGACACCACAGGCCAGGGGTGCCTGCACCCCTGGTCTGACTGGAGTAGCTGGCACCAAATCCACTCATGACAGCCCCCCCCAGTAGCTAGCACTCCAGGCACAAAGTTTGTAGTACCTGCTCTAGGTCTAGAGAGCTATGGCCCCTCCAACTACTGATGCTTGGTCTGGTAGCTGACACCACAGGGGCACCTACAGCCCCAGTCTGACTCTAGTAGCTGGTACCAAATTTCGTTCACACATACACAGGTCTCACCACTAGCTGGCACTTAGTCCTTGCAGCATACATACACACGGGGTAGAGAGTGAGATTATGCAGAGAGATTGTTAAGAAAAGATTTAATGAGAAGATATAAGAAGAAAGGACAGACTGCGGTGATCAGGCTCAGGGCTCAGCCAGACAAACATACTGACCAGCTCTGTTTTACATGCGACTGGCCCACTTTATACCCCTTTCTGTCTACCCTCCCCTTGATTCCTCCCTGCTTTCCCTTCCCCCTGCGTGTCTCTTCATTGGTTTGTATGGTTCTTTTGATTCCCTCACCCCTCCCAGTCTGGTGTCTGGGGTCTCCCCCTTAGTTTACAGTCTTATCAGTTGCAAAATCCAGGTTGATCTCCCTGGAAGAGTAGTTAAGACCTAACGTACTGTGTGGAAGTTTCTTCTTTCTGGCTTATTAATCTGTGATCTGTCAAACTTTAAGGCTGGCCTGCAAAACTGTTGCAAAGGACTTTTAAGGCACACTTCTCTCAGGTGGATGCTAAGTCATTGGGAGGAAAAATAAAAATAATAAATGAAGGTTGCTATGGCAGTAAGTGTCCCTAGATTTTTTTTAAATGTGTGTTTAGGCTTAAGGAAAAAAACAAAACTATAATGCCGTCTCCCAAAATACTTGGTAGGAATAAGGAGTTTCTCTTCTCTGCTAAATCTCTACTTGTATGTTACCTCAGTGGGTGGTCTCAGTGGTGATACTTTAATAAATATTCACATCTGGTTTCATTCTCCTTCCCACACTTCTCTGGTGAGATGAATGAGAAGTTGCTTGGGGATTCAAAGAGCAGTAAATGAACTTGATAATGTCATATGCAGGTACATACAAGCAGTAATCCTGTGTAACCAGACCTACTGTCTGTGCTGAATTGACACATAAAGACAAGTTTGAAAGCCAAAACATTGCAGATAGGATTTGAAAATTTTACTTTTTGGTTTCCATGGTATTATTAAAAGTATAATTACAAGGAAAAGTGGATCTTAAAAAGATATTAAAATTAACAGCTGCATTTGAACACATTTACTGTTTTAAACCTGTGGCTGTTTAGATATAGGATTAGAATGTGATATTTAAAGTATAAGAATCCATGTCAAGTGATCAACTCTGAATTATGTGTTTTGTGATTTGTGTAAAGTTGGTTGTGGTTTTTGTTTTTTTACTTTGTTGTTTCAGATTTGTCCAATATGTGCAGCGTTACCTGGAGGGGATCCTAATCATGTCACAGATGACTTTGCAGCTCATCTTACACTGGAACACAGAGCTCCTAGAGATTTAATATCCTTTCTGAAGTTGAGGGAAAAGGGATAGTCTATTCCTTATGATAGCTGTAACTACTTGTTTTGACTTCTGTAGTCAAGTGGCTACATCACTTTTGCTTATTTTTTAGAATTGGTGTTTAGTTATAGGGGATCTATACATCTGAATATTTTATATGTGTATATATTTATATCTATCAGACTGTGAATGGGCTTTAGGTGTAGCTTGACAATGTGGGTGCATGTTTTTGTTTTATTCTTGATAGCAAAACCTTTTAAAGATGTTTTTGACACCCAGCTGCTTCTTTCTGCACTGCAGTTTTTACCCTTCTTGGTCATTAGTTCTGTATGCCATTTTGTGTATGGGAAAGCAGCAATCCAGATGCAATAGTGTATTATAGATAATTACAAGACTGAAAGCAGTAAATTTCACCAAAAGCAAATGTGTTAGAGAATGCTTTGACCTTTGAAATTGAGTGATTTTAAGTGTTTGAGTAGTTTTATCACTATATTTCAATAGGGTAGTTTCAGCCCATTATTTATTGACTTTTTTTAAGATATAACTAGAAGAGCCATCAGGAGACTTCCTAGGGATTAGGGCTGTCTTTCAGTTATCTGCAGATTGTAGTGATATAACTACCCTCAATGACTGAAGAGCTCAAACTGTCAGTTTCTTTGCACTTTAAGTACAATTTTCTTTTGTGTTACTCGGTCTTAGGAATAGTAATGTCGCTTCTTTTTGCTGTACAAATACCTACAACATAATTTCAGAAGGTACTCTTCATGGAAGTACAGGCCATCATGAAAAACAGAAAGATAAATAATTTATAGGAGATCACTTAATGAGAGTATCTCATTAAAAAAAAATACACTTCTAGTGTAATTTGATAGTGCCTTTTCTGTTCAGGGCTTCTTAAAAGAAAAAAATCTGATCTGTATTTACATTTAAATTTGTTAGCATTTAAATTGTCAGTCCCAATTACACGGTGAAATTAACTATTGAAGTGGATGAGGTGTTGGATTAGAATTCATGCTTCTGGAGCTTTTCCACCCCCTCCCATATCAGTGATGTCAGATAACTTTTAATTGGGAAATGTGTGTTTATTACTAGCTACATAAGAGCTAGAGAAATCAGAATAATCTTTTCAGTTACTGAGTAAGGCCACAGTGTCATCACAAAACTCATGGGGGGGAGCTTTGTAAATTGGACCATGTTATAAATAATTATAGAAAATGCACATGGAAGTTTCTGTACAATGTTGCTTTAGCAATCAGTGTTGCCAAGTCCACAAAACTTTGATAGGGAATTTTTTTCTAGACTAGCTGATCTATGTTGGGTGCTATTTCATGTCTTCTGACAGCTAAGACTAAAAGGAAGAAAAAGGGGGAGAGATTCCTCCCCCCCACCCAGTTGCTAGCAGTTTAGGAAAGGATATTGTCTTCTGTGTAGCAATTAGAAGGGGTTTTTTTAAGCTGTTTTAAATGGCTGCACATATTTATTGTGAAGAATCCTGTGCAGTCACTGCAAGATATCACCTTTATCCTTGGAGACTCTGGACAGCTCTTTAAATTCCAGTTTCTTTCTTAAACAATTTTCAACTGTTTTACTGTTTAAAACATTACTTTAGTCTTGACAATGTAAATGGTTCTAGCTTGGTTGTTTTCAGTACGTGTTTGCAATGAGTTAAGAGTTCCAAATGCCTTTCTAACCTCAGCATAGTTGGGTGAGACATCAATATACTCTTAAGTAGTATTTAAATAATGTTGTTTATCTTAAAAACACTTTGAAAGGTGCAGTTAGCAAGCTACTAAGATCCTTTTCTAAATGAGACCAAGGCTGGAATTTTTCAAAGGATTTAGTTGGTTATCTTATTTCCCAAGTTTACTTTAAAAAAAATCCCAGAATGGGGACATTTTTTCTGTCAGATGTAGCTATGGAAAGCTTCCCAAACTGCATGAGAGCAGTAGTCAATCAGTAAAATATTAGTGACAATGTTCTGTCACTACCAGTATCCAGTATCAACAGATTCAAAGGAGGAACAAACCAATCTGTGCTAGACAACTATATTCTGTCCCAAGGGAGATTTTTCCTCCCCCCTCCTAAACCCTGCAAGTGAAATGTTTTATGCTCTATAGCATAATAGATTTGAAAGAGTCCATTCTTCCTGAAAGTATTTATTATAGTAACTGGATATTCTTACTTGCCAAAAGGAGTCTAATAATTTTTCAGTCTTAAATTTCTCAACTCAGTGATATCATGAAGAAATGAATTCTACACCATAATCGTACATTGTGTGATAAGTACATTAGGCACCAGTCTGATATAAATAATAGATTTTATACAAGTGATAAACATGCTAATTTTGAAAATAAGAAAATTGGAGATAAGGTGAGCTAAAGCTACTAATTTAGAAATTGGAAAAATAAGATATGTCCAAGTACATTATTTCCTAGCTTAGTAGTTAATTGCACTAGTGCTTCTTAAGATAAAAGGAAGCTTTAGCTAGACTGTCTTGGGAGAACTCATATGTTAATATTGTTCTGGGAAAGATCATCTTTAAATGACTTGCTGATAGTCTCTTAGTATGTATGAAAAAGCTTATATTTCAAGTCATAGCTTTTATAGACATCTCCTAAGAACTGTGGGAAATAAAGAAAGTGAAAGGGCTTGTTTTCATAATTGGAGTAAATGGAATTTGTGTGGAGAAAGAGAGGGAAGATGAAGCAAAGGGGTGTGACAGAAGTGCTGAATCCTCTGTTGACCTGCAATTCTTGAAGACTGGAGTGGGTGAAATTCCTTAGATAAAAGTGTAAAATGCAATAATTACTGTGTGGTCTTGGTAAGAATGGCAATAAAACTTTGTAGATTATTTTCAATATTTAAATACCCTTCTTTCCTAATTTTGATGTTAAAATCCTTATGCCTGTTGAGTAATGTGTTCTGCTGAATATGCATCATCAGTTTAAATTACCTAGTAGAAAACTTTGATCCAGAAGGCAGGAAATCCATCCTGACATTTTTTAGACATGATAAAAAGCCTGGGAAAGATGAATTTGGTGCAAGCAGCCCTGGGTGCCTTGGGTTCAGATCTATAGGTCTGACTGGCACCATAGCTATGATTGCATTACACTTATAAAGTTGAATCATTGTTTTATGAATGAGGAATAGTGTGTTGCCTGATTATTCCACCTAGTAAATGTTCTTGCTGTTTAATACTTGATAGCAAAAGACTTTTCTTAACTGCTTGATTACGATGAATCTAGTGGCGTTCGGCATGTACGTAGAATGTTTCACCCAGGCCGGGGTTTGGGAGGCCCCCGTGCACGTAGATCGAACATGCACTTTACTAGCAGTTCCACTGGTGGGCTTTCATCTTCTCAGAGTTCATATTCTCCAAGCAATAGAGAAACCATGGATCCTATAGCTGGTAAGAGCTGTAACCACTGATTTTAGCTCAGAGTCCTTAAATAGACTTTGAAACAAAATTCAAGATTATAATACTTGCCTTGTTTTTCTGTGTTTTGAAGAAAAAAAAAAACCAAACAACCAAAAAAACCAAAACGTATGCTTCCTAATGTTATAATTGATGGATGTTTGCTGATGAAAAGTATCCTTAATTGGATTGTCTACAGGGATTGAACCTGGAACTTCTGAAATGAAAAACACTGCCCCTTTAGCTTGTGCTTTTAAATTTAGAGACTTCTAGGCTCATTCCCATGACTGACCTGTCCACAGGTGGTATCAAAGAATGGTTGAGGTTGGAAGGGACCTTTCAAGATGATCTAGTCTGACCCCCCCCCCCCCCCAAGCAGGGCCACCTAGAGCAGGTTGCCCAGGACCATGTCCAGTCAGGTTTTGAAGATCTCCATGGATAGACTCCACAACCTCTCTGGGCAACCTCTTACAGTGTTTGACCACCCTCACAGTAAAGTGTTTTCTCGTGTTCAGATGGATTTCATTTGTTTTAATATGTGCCCATTGCCTCTTGTCCTGTCACTGGGCAGTACAGAGAAGAGTCTGGCTCCCTTTCCTTCATTCCTTCCCATTAG
Source organism: Fregata magnificens (assembly GCA_013389945.1). Lineage (NCBI taxonomy): Eukaryota > Metazoa > Chordata > Aves > Suliformes > Fregatidae > Fregata > Fregata magnificens. The sequence goes on along the minus strand of WAAD01012245.1, from coordinate 469 downwards.
GTATTTATATACACTGATAAGATTCCTCCCCTTTGAGCCTTCTCTTTTCCAGGCTGAAGAGTCCCAGGTCTCTTAGCCTCTCCTCATATGATATGTATGTATGTATTTTTAAATGTAATTGTTTCTAACCACCATTACCTATTTCAATGCATTTAGCTTTAACATCTCTATGCACATAGCAGATTAGAGATGAATCTTAATTTTTTTTAGCACAAACCAAGTGCTGTACTTGAGTTCATCAAGATGAAATTGGTTCAATTGGAATATTATTGATAGATATTTAAAATGTGCTCAGTTTACTTTTAGATTACAGTTTGGATGACAGGCTTGCTGATTTTTAGGAGGTCTTTTAACTATCTTTTAAAATTCTTAAATAACTGTATTTTAATAAGCATTTTATATAGAGCTGAGTGACAGCCCTGCCTTAAGGTTGTGCAAGGGGAAGGTAAGCCTGAATTCAACCTCAAGC
>WAAD01012240.1:72645-119821 GCA_013389945.1 Fregata magnificens | reverse complement strand
CCGCCAGCAGGCCCGGTGCCGTGTAAACCTCCCCAGGTCTGGCTTCTTGCGTTGTGGAAGAAGATGGTGAAGCAGGAGACAGCCCCGGCTCAGATCCTTGCTGGAGCCCTGGGCGCAAGAGGGTGGGCAGGGAAGGGTGTCCTCAGGCCAGCTCTGGAGCCTGGCGTTCCTGCATTAGCTTATGAACACACTCTGGTGGTTTTTACAGGGAAAACTGCAAATTCCTGTGCAAACCCAGCTGCAGAGGTGGGTTTACTGGTGGCCCCTCCAAGGCTGGCTGGCCACAGGACCCTGGTGCATTGAGCGCCCATGGAAGAATGCTCTGCATCACTTGTTTCATGGGTCCACCTTAGGGTTTCAAGCATCAAAACTGCAGAAATACCAACTCCCTCGTGGAGCTGCAGTGAGAAACTCCACAATATCGTTACCAGACATCTTCAGCGAGCAATGCTTCAGAGGGCACGTTTTTGTTGGGGCCACTTTGTGCTCGCTGGGGCCAGCGCTGGTGATGTTCAGCGCTGAGGAGGCAGCATCAGGCTTGTTCCTCACCCCGGAGTAATTTGTCTCAATCAACCACAGAGGAGGAAAATAAAGATCTGAAGGAAGAACACCACAATCTATTCAAACTACAGGAGAACATATTGGGAAAGAGCCTGAGGTAATGACCTTAAAGATTGATTCTCTTAACCAGCATTGTGATGGACTGCAAATTAAAGCTAGAAGGATGGAAAAAAGGCTGCAATTATCAGAATATTGTGAAGCCAAGAGAAAATATGAAGTGGCAGAGAAAAACTTCATTATCATTAGAGACAGTGTTTCAGATCCTGATTTCAGTGACACTGTATAAATTCAAAATAATTCCAGAGGAACAAGCTGTATTTCCAGCTTGGCAGATGCACCCCAGCATCCCTGGCTGGCTCACAGGTGTCTTTGGGACACAAGGGGGAAAAGGAGAATGCATTCCTTGGTTGCTTCCTAGAGTCTAGATACATCACTAGTAGCCGGAAAAATTCAGAGCCAAACAGTTTTCTGGTAGAAATTAGTGTTTTTTCAAAACTGGGAAGTTCCATGGAGATTCTGATCAAGTTCAGCTGGAAACAGGCAGGGTTGGGACTGCCCTTGAAACAGATTCCCCAGGCTCCAATGGTCCGTAGGGTCAGGGCAGAACTTCCTGCCTCTCCAGGGAGAGAAATATGATGTTTTGCCACATCAGAACAAATCTAAAATCCAGAAAAAACCCCCTGAGGGCACAGATGCCTTCAGACACATCTGCTCTCAGAGCAGATCCCTATAGGAAGCACATCTGACAGCACCTACGCATGACACAGCCCTTTGACAAGTGATGCAAAACCCAGCTTAAAATTGCTCATCAAATGATGTTAGGGGGCAAACACAGCCTATTCCAACCCAAATATAGCTCCAGACTGTACAAATCTAGAGTTAAAAGAGAAGGATATCTAAAGGTCCAGGATCTGAGGAGGAGGGGATGGGAGATGCAGGCTCAGTGTGAAATCCTCCTGCCTTTGAAGTCAACAGTTTAGTCTTTGACTTCAGCAGAGTGAGGATTTTACAGGTGTCTATAAACAGATCTGAAGCTGCTCTTCAGGGGAGTGGGGACGACACAGGCTGTATCCTGGTTTCACCCAGGGAGCTGGGCGGTGGCATCTGAGGCCAGCGGGCAGGAGCTGGACCCCTGTTTGAGCCGGCCAAAGCAGCTCAAACATTTACATCCCAGTGCAGCGCAAGGCACAGTCACTGCCCACGACCACTTTGGGCTCCTTCTGGTGTTTTGCCATGACCAAGGATCCTGTTTAAGGTGTAGGTTTTCTGTCTCCATTTAACAGCAAGGATCCCCCAGCCACGTTACACCTCTCAACCCAGGGAAGCCGCACCAGCAGCAAACCTGCGTGGAGGGCAGCATCCTGCCCCAGGAGGGGGAACTATCCCCCAGAGATGCTCAGCACTTGGTTTGCAGCACTGAAATTGCTCAGCTATGAGATAAAGATGGACTAAGGCCAGAGCAGAGCTGGGGGACGAAGCGCTTTCAGATTTTACTTCAGATGGACAGCATAACATCCCCAGCTCCATGAGTAGGTGCTGCGGGGAGGCAGTGCCTCGTATGGGCTGTACTTGGAGACAGTATTTCCAAGCCCAGGATGAGATGCTCTCCTACCACAGCCAGTCTGCAAGTGAAAGAGGTTTCTTTAAACTAGGCTTTTTGAGGAAGTATGCGCTCCAATTTTGCATCGATCCTTCCAACTGGAGAGGTTTGGCCAAGTTCACATTCAGATCATTTGCTTGTCCAGTAATAACAGGTATGCGTGCAGAAGCAGATTTCCATGTGACATTACGATACTGGCAGAAATCCTTATGCATTTAGAGCAGCAAAAAGTGCTTCCAGCTTATGTCTCAGAGAGAACTGGCATAAGCCCTGCAACCAAAGTACCTCCAGCTGGTGTGAGGTGAGTTATGCCAGGAGGGCTTGCAGGTCTAGCGCTACCTTGTCTAGCATGGGCCACGCTTACACTGCGAGCGGGACAGATGTGGCACGTCACATCAGATTAGCGTGAAGCTAAAACACTCATAACGTGCCTGCACGAGCAGTGACTTGCAATGAGACTGTGTGGAGGGCTCCCGGCAATGGGAACTACCCTCAAAATTCTCCCACTGCTGCCTGCTTGAAGGTTAGCACAGTGACAGGATGCAACAGCATTTAAATCATGTATCTCCAGGAGATGTTGCTTTCCTGGAGCTGTTTGGTTTCCCAGAGCTGCAGATGTGTCTCCCAGCACTTTGGCTGGTACAATCTTTTCCCAACACAGTTCCCAGGCACGCTGCATAGTTGTGCTGGTATTTCTTCCCCCCAAACCTTGCCAACACCAAAGGAGTTAAAATAATGATATAATCTTCCCACGGCTCTGCAATTCTGGATGAAGGACAAACAGACATTTACTACTCGGATTGACAGTTCAAGATGAAAGGGAAAAATATCACAACACCAAAATATGGGACGATATTCTTGTTTCTGCAGAGATCCCGTGCATGACATGAAGCAGCAACAGCACCAGCCTTGGGCTCCTGAGACCTGGCTCTGCTGATGGCCAATTTGAAGGTTGAAAGCAGCAGCTTTTCTAGCACATCTGCTGCCGGGATTGACCTTGCCTGTTGGTGGGCAGGAGTGACTCTGCTTGGAGGTAGTGGCCATGGACCAGGCATGTAGTGCAGAACTATCCTGGGCTATAATCAGAGCTCTGCTGAGGGATTTCAAGGAGGTGCCACTTGCCAAGTCTAAACACAAAGGACAGAAACATCAGTGAGAAGAGCTGGTCCCAGCATGGGGTAGTTGGATGGGGACCCTGCCCCAGCCTTGCTTCCAGGACAAGGGGCAAATCAAGGTCCTGGCTTGCAGCAAGGTCAGGAGCATTTTGTTTGGGCAGCGAGTCTCTCCTCACACAGCACTGTATGAAATAGTTCCTTGCTTTATAACTCCTGGCACACAGGCAACACTTAGCCTCAGATCCCATTTTAAATTCCTCACACTCTTCGATTTTCTGCTCTCCATGTTCAGGGCCAAAATTGACTTCATGCTTTATAACCCCCTGGTTTATGCTACTGAGGAGCACCTTCCCCAACTCACTGCTCTACCTGGCTGGATTTATTTGAAATATTTCTTTTGATTCGGGTTTTTCAAAGAGTAATGCAAGTTTTTCAAATACTAACACTGATGCAAGACCAACAGAGCAATATTTGTAGTAGAAGGGTTGTTCCAGAGATGGGTTCCTGCAATGAAAAGCAGGGCTTTGCTGGCACTGGGTACCTGGGCACCCAGCCGTCGGCACTCCAGTTGTCCACCCTCAGTGCAGGACCTCAATGTTTCCCACTCATTGCACATCACAATACCCCTCCATGCTGGTTTCATGGATGGTTTCACAGGGGTGCAGGGAGATCAACCAGCTGGTCAGAGGCTGCTGACAAGGTGGGGCTGAGGGTAGGTACCCCGGCTTGCCGTATGTTGTGCTGACCACTAGATCCCACAGTTTGCATCACACCTCTGTCCCCAGCCTCAGTTTATCACCCCAAATGCTAGTTTGCACTCAGCGTTTTACAGGGTTGAAAACAGTGAAGAAAAACAGTGAGCACTGAAAGTAGGAGAGAGTGTGGGAGTTTGATTTGAAGTCGGGAACGGTGTCAGCATTCACGATTGCTGTAATTGCAGAACAACATCGCCTCTCTGAAGAGCAAATGCCAGCAGTGCTCCAGCCCTGATCCAGCCACGTGCTGCCAAAAGGGCTTCTGTGCTTTGAGCTGGACCACGGAGCCCGCTGGGCTTTGCTGTGCTGCAGAGGCTTCCCACAGCAGGTGCATGGGGTGCAGATTTTCCAGGGGTGTGGAGCATCCCAGAGGCACAAGCGCTGGCAGCTCCCTCACCCACTGCAAGCTTTGCACGCCAGGCAAGCATCACATCAGTGGCTGACGCCATCTCAGCAAACCAAGGAACAAAAATCAGTCTGGTGGCCCGAGTGACATCCTACAAGTAAATCACGTCTTTGCAAAAATCACTGGAATAGGAGGCTGAGCCAGACCATCGCCAACCACCCCCATGGGCTTTGCTGCAGTGGGCTCCAGCTGTTTCTGAGGAGCTTCCCACACAGCCCAGGAGACATTCACATACACTTGACCTGCAGAGCCTACATCTCAGCAGCGCTCCTGCGTGGGACAGGCGCTGGCTGCAAGGCTGCCTCGGAGCAGCTGTGGGCAGTGGTGGAGGAACCATGCTGCTGGTCCAACAGCCCCTGTGCTGCATGGGATGGAGCAAAGAGCATCTGTTTCTCAGCCAGGGTCCCCACTCCAAATCACTTCCTGAACAAGCCGAACTCCAGGCTCCAGCCTGATATTTTGGCAGGTGCTTATAGCTTCTGCAGAGTTACTGGCTCCCTTCTCTCCCCACCCCTCTGCAGCACAGCCTGGAGAGCCCCTCTTGCTTGCTGTGAAGGTTCACCCCAGATCTGACCTGCTTACGGCCAGCCAGGGCAACATCAAGGTGACTAGCACGGCTCAGGTCCCCAGGAGCCCTTGAGACCTTTGAAACCACCCATGACACTTGGATCCAACACATGGGGACAGCAGACACACCACTCAGATCTGCATCTGATGGGCTAAAGCCCCAGCAGGCTGGAAGCACCAAAGGAGCACACTACATCAGCTGTGACAACAAAATACCCTAGCCACCACATCCATGTGCCCTTCAGAGGGATGGTGTTGGGTTAGCCATGGCTGTGGATTTGGCTTTGGAGGCATGGATGGCTTCACCAGGACTTCCCCCTGCATGAGTGGGCATGGTGTAAGTGTCCACACCAGAGGGGTGCAGGCTCTGGCAGCAAGGTTTATTAACCACGGTTTGTTTCCCCAATAGAAAAATGCTACATACAAATATATTGACTTTCTTTAATCCCTATTAAACACAGCAAAAGCAGAGAGTGAGTTTCCGCTGTGCTGTACTAACACGGTGCACACCAGAGGCAAACTCTGCAGCTCCTCCTGGGGAGGCTGGGTGCACGCGGGAAGGACGCAGAGACCTGGCCTCTGCTCGCAGGGGAGGGAAAGGGTGCTCAAGCCCGCAGGCTCCTGCCCCTCCTGCACCAGTCCTGACAGAGCTGAGCCATAGTCTCCTTTTCCAGGTAACCCGATTGCCCTTGACTGATGTAGAGCATGGGAGAATCACAGTGTTGCTATGAGGAAGGTGTTAAAGATAACTTGGCTACTAGAAAGGGCAGGATGGAGTATTTGGATAGATACACAACAATCTGATTTGTTTTGTGCTCCCCCCACCACCGTCCCCTCTGCAGGACACCAACCCCACCACCTCATGGAGGAGCTTCCTATGCCACGTCCAACCCTTCGCCCCGACTTCATCTCCTTGCAGAGTCCAGCCAAGCGATCTTGTAATCTCCTAATGGATGGCTCAGCGTAAGTGCTTTTGAAAACACAATACGAAGCGGGAACAGGAGACAGATTCGTATTCCAGGCCTGTGCCAACGTGATAACCACCCTGCAGCGTGGTGACAGGGCTGCAAATCCCACCCTGCCTCAGCCTGGCAGCCACTGCCTCAGCAAGTTCCGGGCTTGGGCTACACTCGCTGGCGCATGAAGACAGATTTCATCAGCAACCGGGAGCTCAATTACCCCACTCCAATTAACGTAACATTTTGCACAGATACCTTTTGCAGTGCTGACAAATGGAGCTAAGGTTAAGGGAATACAGGGCACCAGTGCTGGCCCTGGTTATACCCACACCACCTTACTCAGCTCTTCTGAACGCAGAGGGAGAAGGGATGGACCGGATTAGCAGCTGTGAATATATAGCGTGAATGCAATGAACCTGCTCATGTCAAGCTTGGCACTTCGAGATGATATTAGAAGATAATCATTTCACTTGGCACTGTCTGGAGGTGCACAGAGCCAGGCTTCTGCAAAGTCTGTGAAAATATGAGCACTANTTCAAGCTACCCCTAAATGCTCTCCAGAACCCCAGCCTGTGATCTGCAGATGCACGAGCAATCACCTGGCATGCAAAGCAATGGAAATCCAGCCTCCTGCTGCTTACTGCATCAGACCCCTGCTTGAGCAAGGGCTGCCCTTTCCCCCGCGCAGAGCCCTACTCCATCCCCAACCTCATCCTTCTTCACCACCACCACCTGGGCTTCAGGGATGCCCCCAAACTTATTTTCTCTATAATATGCACCCTGCCCCACATTATTGCAACATATGCCCATGAACCTCAGGATGTGGCAGAGGACGCCGAGGCAGTGACATGCAGCGGGGAAGGTTGCCAGCCTGTCAATACAGAGCCCAGCTCATTATTTATGTGTGCTCACTCTGGGGCCTCCTCAGACACCGCCTGAATCCTAATGCCACAGCCGGGGACACAGCCCTCCTTAGAGTGGCTTCGCTATGTTTCAAAGACAAAATCCCTCAGATGACAGAGAAGTGGGTTTGTTGCTAAATATGACCTTTTTATGATTGCAATGTGCCAAGATAAGGGGCCAGGAACAGCCATACGTGTAGGGGGAGCAGACCCAGCAAGCAGAAAAATCAGTGCCTGGTCTAGGGCACATGTACCAGCACGCAGCTCAGATCTCCAGCCCTTTGCCTGCAAGATGTGCTGCCATGGCAAGGACAAAGAAATAGCTGCTGGGCTTACTTGGGCAGAAGCACCCAACAGCATGCTTATATTTACCTGGCCACCTTTCAGTCTCACTCTTTCTGATTTGAAAAGTGATTTGCAGCTTCAAGCAGATATTTGAAGCAAGCTGAGTGCTGTTCTCAATGAAAGAAAGAAATCCCAAAGCCTTCTCCTCTGAAAAAAGGACAGGTTTGCTTTTATTAGGTTGGAATCGCAGTTTGGACTTGCATCTATGTCATGTTTTATGTTTTCCAAGCACTGCATAGGATTAGCTAGTTAATTAATACTTAGTATTATCCTCACAGATGGAGAGAGCTTCTAAGAACTTAAGGTAAAATATTTTAGCAATACAGATTTGTGCCAACCTAAATTTATATTCCTAAGCATAATGAGATTAGTAACAGGAAAAAAACAAAATGAGAGTAATAAAATACAGATCCTTTTTATGCACATACTGGTCTTTTTGCCTTTAGAAGTCCCATTCTCACCCTACACAGCAAGAAGAGGTTTAAACTCCTTTCATTTTTAATCAAAGTAGAGATTACCAGCCAGGGCGCAAGGACCTTGCAGGAGCTGCAGAACGGCAAGTGGCATTGCAAGGGACCGGTGACCAGCTGCGATGCTCTGCAGGGGGGACTGGGGCAAGGCACAGCCAGCCCAAAGCACTGCGGCAGGGGTCTGGCTGCGCATCCCTCCCACTCCCCAGCTCCACGTCTGCTATAGCCCATCCCCATCGCTGTGCGGGTCCGGACAGGGCTGAGCTGAGCCCGTGGCAATGCTCACTTCTGTCATCCAGCTACTGTGCCTGCTGCAGACCTGCAAGATTTGTGGCTGCTTGTGCCACTGTCCCTGGAGCAGTCACTGCCCCACGGCTGCCAAAAGGGCTCAGTACAGCAAAAGCATCCCATGTGGGAATGCAAGATAAAGCTGGCTCAGCCACAGCTCATTCCCACCTCCAGACCTGAAAATTTTAGAATATTCTCCTGCTCTAAGTCAGACAGAAAATAAATAAAATAAAAATCACTAAAAGGAATTCAGACAAGGTCACTAAACATTTTGTTTTGAAATACTTCTTTTCATGCCAACCTTTTCAGCTACTTTCGATAGAACTTTCAGTTAAACTGTTTTGACAGAGATTTTGAAGGTTGCTTCAAGATGAAAAATTCAGATTTGCACTGAAAAATGTAAAACTAAGTTATAAATTCAAAGCTGGATCCAGCTCAGGTTGGGTTTGCTTTTGGCAAGGGGTGGGGGGGCCAGAACAGATGATCTCCACAGCTCCTTCCAGCCTAAGCTTTTCCAGGTTTCCATGCAAACTATTTTAAAACACTTCCAAATATTTTGTCAGGAAGACCCTTCTCAAAAAATAGCCTTTTTGTCAACAGTTGACTCTTAGCAGTAAAAGAGCATTTCACTTGAAAAATGCCATTGGACTCAGTAGGGTCTGTAACTTCATATGGTCCTGGCTCAAGTCAAACTCAGCTGTGACTCGCTCCCTAGTTTGGCTGCTCTTCCCCCCTCTGCTTAGGTCATTTAGGAAGAGAAAATCCTGAGCAATTAGACAGGGCTGAATTTTGTCTTCTGTTTCATGTGAAGCTTGCCTGCTAGAAAAGGCAAATACGATGGGGATGGCATCACGCTAAGCAGGCTTAGGGTCTGGCTGAGTCCCTGGAGATGCTTTTCAGGTGTACACAGGCTGCCCTGGTATTCGGGGTATTTGCAGTACCTGGCACTCCTGTTTCTATTCCCAAGCCGCCTGCATTGAGGCAGCTTCTGAATCATGAGTCTCCCAGCCCCAAATCTCCTACACCTGCAGAGCAGCCCGGAGATCCCGACACCAAGCCCATCCCACTCAGCACACACAGTATCACCATTTCCCAGCCACACAGGTAGAGGAGTAACCCTGTCCTTTCAGGCTCTATTTCTGGCTCCCGACACACACAACAGGATCAACAGCCGATGTGTCGCATCCCATCCATCTGGGGGTGAGGACATGTCCATGGTGCCAGTGCCACAGCTCGCTGCTTGCAGGCTGCCAAGGCTCTTTGCTCTCCAAGCATTTCCCTTGTGGGGAGATTGGACTGGTATGATTTTGGGGGTCAGAGCTAAAAGTTGGTGTGGGTGGAGGGAGAGTTGCACATCTCCCATTGCTTGGGCACAGCCAGCTCCAAGGACAACACGCCAGTGTCTCACCTGGAGTTAGGGCAGCTGAGTTTGCATTACTCCTGCTCCCTGATGTTATTATGGGAAGCAGCAATTGTTGGCAGTCTAGTAAGAGGAAAAAAAAACCCAAATTCTCTGGGGACTTGACCAGAGAATTAGGAATAACTAAGCAAGGGCAACAAAAGGCCTCCTCACTGGAGCACTGCTCTCCAGCCTGGGATGAGAGCAACCCTGGAGCAGCCCATGCAAGGGCTCCGCTCCCTAATCTTCTGCTCCTGTTACATGGGAGGACAAGAAGCATCCCAGTTTTTCCCACAGGGAAAAGAAAGCAGCTCCTGCCTTGGCCAGGGGACAACGATGCTGCTCCCTGCTGAGGACAGCCTGGCCAGTTAGACATGGCCTTCCCCTGGGTGTTCCCAGGAAAAGACTATCTGCTCCTTTGATTCTGGGCAAGGGGAGATGATCCTCTGAGCAGAAGCTTCCTGCAGCCTTCCCAGCTGTGCAGGATTATCATCTCAGTTACACCTTAAAATAGACAAGAGCATTTGCCTCATTTGCTTTGTGTGGAGACAGTGATAATTAGAACAAAGAGGAGCCTGAACTTTGCGGTGATGGGAACTTCAGTGGGGAGACATCGCATTGGCAGGAAAATCAATCCACTGCAAAAAGGGAAAATAAAAATCAAGCCACAAGGCCAGAGCTGCTTCAACAAGGATAACAGCATGTTCAGCTGAATTAGGGGCCCCCAATTAGACAGCTCAGATTAAGGAAAGACTGGCAGAAGATCTGCCTGGGAAAAAAAAATTCTGACCTAAATAAGACATTTTCAAAGATGAGATCAGTGTGGAGAGCAGCTGTGATCCAGAGCAACACATCCATCCTCAGCTGGGTCCATGTCCGAACCAAGAGGGTCCCATCCTGCTCTCACTGGCCACAGCAGCACTGGTCCCAGTGGAAGGAGGGCCAGGCTTGCAGGGGAGGCACAACCACCAGCTGAGACATCCCAGAAGGAGTTAACACACCACATGCCGCAGGAATATTAATTCAGACCTCTTGTTTGTAATCTTAAAGATTTAGTTTTAGAAATTACAGCTCATCAGGAATTACTCACTGAACCTGGAAACAACAGACTGAAAGGAAGAAGTACAAGCACTCCTGCCAGCCACTGCTCAAAATAGCAAGACACAGAGGCCAGCCTGGAGAGGGAGCAGACCCACCGCCTCCAGGGCCATCCAACACCTGGACCAGGAGCAGCACTCTGGGACGGTGTGGGAAACTCTAGGAACATGAAGAGCACTGATGCAAAGTGCTGAAGAGGTGACAGAGAAGGTCCCACCAGCGTGGGGTCACAGCTGTCAGCCCTGCTCGCCCCATGGCTGGGGGTCTCTACCGCAGGGTGCAGCATCCCAGACCAGCAACCAAGGGTCTGCCCCGCTCTCCCTCTCCTTCCCCGGCAGAGCAAAGGTTACGCCTGCCCAAACCGCACAAGAGCCTGAAGCCAGGCTGAGACACGCACAGCATCCCCAAAACCCGTGCCACATGCTGAGCCCCTGCAACAGGCGCTGTTGGGAATCGCTACGGGATACTTTGTGGTTTGGGGTCTGTGATGGGTCTTTTTCTGGTTCCGAGCACCACTTGTCCCTGCTGCATGCACAGGGCTTGGGCAGCACGGCCCGATCTTCCTCTGGGCCTCAAATCCTTCTGCCAGCGTGTGGGAGTCAGGAGCTTTGAGAAATCATCAGTGGCAAGCAGCTAGCTGGGAAACAAGAGTGCAAGGGTGCCGTGGTTTAGAAGAAAGGCACATAAGCGCCTCTCAGCCTCCTGTCGTACTGCAGTGCTCCAGCAGCTGCGGCACAAACCTCTTCAGGGCCCAGACATGTCAGCGGTGCAAACAGGACCGGATCCAGGGCTGGTGTAAGCCAGCATCATCTTTGTTGTTCACAGCAGTCCTCTGCCAGGGCAGGGGTCAGGCAGCCCAGCAAAGCCCCTGCATGGGGCAATGCAGCTTGTCCAGCACTTGCAAGCTGTGAGCAGGCTTCTGCAAGAGAGCAATTGCTGTGCGTCGAGCCAGGGGGGTTTGCAGCGGGGCAGGGATGCATTTCAGGTGCCCCTGCTCACCTCACAAGGGTGCGTTGCTGTACGTCCCCCTACCTCCTGCCCCAGGCTCCTGCTGGTCTCTGCCAGGGATGGAGACTGACCCGGTGCTGTCACCTCTGTATCCCGATGGTGACCTTTGGTAAGAGAGGCTGGGTGGGCTCTTGGATCAGCAGCCCAGGAGGGGACCACGGCTAGGACAGGCAGCAGCGTCCCCAGGGACCCTGCCGTCACTCCCAGCCGCGCTCCTGCAGCTGTAGCACACACAGGTTTGTAACATGCCTGTGGGGCCCAGAAATGGAAAGTTCCAAGTGCTATATTTAGCCTCCTGTTTATGAAAAGACATCATTTGGTTTCATAATGGATTTTGTAGAGTATTAAATTCATTTGTGGTGTTTGGGGAGGACAGAAGTTATCCCAGACTCGGCAGCCCACCTCGCCCCATGCCGGCACGCTGCCGCAGGGCCACCCGGCATCGCACTCCCAGGCCACGCTCCGCCTTTCTTCATGCCTTTGGCATCCTCAGAAAACCGTACAGCATTATTAAACAACCTTGGTCTGACCCAGCAGTCCAATTCAGAGGCAACAGTGGCCACACACAACACTCACTTCACAAATAATTATGCTTTCCCTCAATATTACCTCCACCCTTGCTGGGAGCCTGGACGCCCCCAGCTCAGCAGCCCCCCACCTCCAAACAAGAGCCACAACCCCCCCCCAGCACCACAGGCTGCAGCCCGTGCTCCCGATCTGAAATTCAATTAAAGCAAACATTATTTTTTTGTCACCCAGTCAGAAAGCATTACAACACATTGCACATTGGATGTAGTTGGAGGCAAAACAATTCCCATCAAGAGGGAGGGTCTCCCTGGGCGCTCGCTCTAAACGACACCCGTTTATGGTAGCTTTCGAGTTAGCATTTAGGTTAAACCCAGAGCATTATTTAAATAATCAGCTAAATGGTACTGCTTAGCCTCTGAGGCCTCCAGAAGTTCACCAGAAGGTAAAGCCTCATGAGTCAGATAAGCTGATAGGGAGAGGAGACCCAGCTGGTGGCCGGTACCAGCCCAGGACCACCCCGATGCTCAGCCCCACTCCTGGAAGCGGGGCACAGCACAGGGGGACCTCCACAGAAGCTGGACCAGCACCTGCCTCCCCCTCCCACACCTCCAACCCACAGCCCTGCTTTACATTCTAATTTCTGCAAAAATGATAAGTTTAATTTGAAAGGGCATAATTCTTAATTTATATGTTGTCATGAACAAAGACAGCAAAAGTAGGTCATTTCATTATCTGCTGCCTGAGTATTTTGCCAAGGAGCCAAGGCATAAAGCTAAACAAAATCATCACCCAAGGTTCGGAATTCATTTGTGAAAAAAATATTATGGTTATTTTTCTACTTGCTTGATTTGCACATCTTGGATTGCAGAGCATATTTAGTTTGGCTTTATAGCATGCATTTATTGTGACTGTCACATTCAATAATGCTGCCTATAGTCAAAGAGCAATCTTTCATGGATACAGTGTCTCAATTTATAATTCAATATCACAGCTTTGAGAACTCGTGCAATAAGTCAGCCAACAACAAAAAAAAGCCTAAAATGTCTCTATGCAAATAAACATGTCAGTGCATGAATGAACATCTTCCAAGAAAGGGACTGCCAACTTCCCTCCTTGCTTCATACCTCTGCAGCCAGCTGAAGGACGTGAGGGATGGAGAAGTCCAACCTGTGGGAGCTGTGCCTGGGTCCTGCCAGCCTCCTTTATGATTTTGGGAGATGCTGCCAGGGCCGGGAGAACAGCTCAGGCAGGACAGGGACTGCACCATCTGCTTTGTGACTCCACGAAGGAGCCCTCGCTTGCAGGCTCACCACTCCACAACACCACAAGAGGTGCCTCACCACCTCTAAGCAGCACCCAGGAGGACCCGGCCACCTTGAGACCCCACCAAGGCTTGTCTTTTCCTCAGGACACAGAGGAAGGCACCCTATTGCACACAGCCCTTGGGGGGGGCACAGCCGTGCCTACAAGAGTAGCAATGACTCAAAGACAGCCACCTCTGCATTAAGTCCTGCTGCACCCCGGGTGCACCACCTGGGACCCCCAGCCCCCTGCCCACAGGTAGGACCCCCACTGAAGCCCAAACACCCACCCCAGCTAAGGTCAAACTGCTGTCATACCTGTGTCCAGTCCTGTCCTCTGCCATCCTGACTTATTGACTGGTCTCCTGGGGGACTGCAGACACACATTGTGGGTGGCTTTGTCTCTAGCCCCATCTCCTGCATAGTTTCAGACTGACGCTGTAGCGTTGCTTTCAGCTGTTCCTAATGTTATTTCACTGTGCTTGGGGCTATTGATAAACCTGTTGTCACCACCACTCTACTCAGCCCCATGGGATGGTACCTATGGTGGTGAGGACACTGCTAGGGCCACCCAGGCAGAGCAGGGCAGCACTTACTACTCTCTGCAAGCTGGCTTAGGCTGAGAGAGCAGAGCTGGAGCTTATATAGAGCTGGGGGTCCCAGGTGGGGCTGGTCGGGGCAATTAAGGCCGGTAACAAAAGCAGGGCCTGGCACATCTTGCCTGGTCAGAGGGGTTCTCTTGCTGTGGGTGATGTACCTCTGTGTGTGCTGCTCAGGGTAGAGGGGGGAAAGTGGCTGTTGGCTCTGGTTCTTGGGAGCTAGAAGGACCTTGGCTAGAGCTACTACTGTCACAGCTCCTGGTCCTAGCACCTCTTGGTGTGATTGAGGTAGGTGCAGCAGCCTGGCCCTGACTGGTAGGGCTGTGCCCCCACCAGAGCAGCCTTTCTCTGAGCCTTGAGGAGTACAGTGCTAAGGGATGGAAGGGGGAGCAGGTCCAGGTGTAGCCTAGGCTGGGGTCAGGATGTGCTGGGTGCTAGAGCTGGGGTCTAGAAGCATGTCTAGCTCTGCCTGCTGAGCTATGGCTTTGGATGTGTTTCCTGAGCCTTTTCTTGCTGATAGCATCTTCTCTGCAATGGGCTTGCTCCTGTTTCCCACCATGCATGAAACTGTCCCTGCCCTGAGCACAGCTGCTGGTGGGCTCTGGAGCTAGGTGATATGGGGAGCGTGGCTGTGGCTGACCATAAAACTTGACAATATAGAACCTTTAAAAGCCTCAGATGAGCAGGAAAGGCAAATAGCAGCTTCTGTATCCATCTTCAAGCCAACTTTGTGATTATTTGGGGCTGCATTCACATATATTGAGCTGACAACCTTTGTGTGCTTTCCCAGGGTAGTGTGTTTTGGGAGTGAGCATCCAGTGGGGATGGAGGAGCGGGCCCCAAAAAAGTGGGGGGTGAATTGCAGGTGGCACTGCTGCCCTGAGAGCACAGACCTGGCTCAGCTGCTTGGGAGGGAGACCATCCTCATCCCTGTGCCAGGGTTAGAGCTCTGCTTTGAAGCAGCCCTCTGTCTGGGGGGGAGCTAGGCTTCACCTTTGATTGATTTTAGGAGGGGAGAGATGCATCCAGTGCCTGTGTGTGGTGCTGGAGCAGGAGGAGTGGCAGAGCCTTGGGCTAAACAGGGTTTCAGGAGATATTTAGCATCTACAGGTGGTGCTAAGGATGGGAAGCTCCTCTGCCTGGTTCTGTGCCCGCTGTTGTGGCAGAGGAGAGCTCTTCCCCCTCCTCCACCTGCACAGGTTTCTGTGGCCAACAGCAGATGAACACATGGCAGATGGGGTGGTTGTATGGTGATGGCTCCCCAAGCTGCTAACAGGATCCCTGGTGCTGCAGAGGTTAACGGATCAGCCAACCCCACCAGACCCTCTGTACGTGCAATTAATTTGCAGCAGTGAGACAAGTGAAAATTAAACTCTGCACCCAGGCAATAGATCTGGCAGCTGCTCAGCCTCCAGCAAAAGGCTGCCCTGGGGAAATGCCTTGCAGATGGGGAGGGAGGAGGGTTTGCTGTGAGGCCCCCACCCGGCTCGGAAACCCTCAGCAGGTCCTTGAGAGCAAAGCTGCACCGTTGGCATGACATCCACTGCTAATTCTGCCTCTGGAGCGTGGCATGCTCCAGCAGACTGTGGCAGATTGTTTGCAATCAGTCAGCAAAGCGGGGGGAAAAAACTTAACATATTGAGTAATTTCAGCTCCCAAGCACAATTGAGGAAATTACGACATTCTCAGACAACAAGAGGCTCAATTCTTTGAGAATGCTGTGAATTACTGCTGTAGGCTGACATGAGGCAGCCGCCCGGCCATCTCCTCCCATTGCCAAGGGCCAATTTCTGCTGTACACTGTGGTTTTTTCCTTCTCCAGTGCTTGTTGCTGAGCGGTTGGGCATTGGAACAGGCTGCCCGGAGAGGTGGTGGAGTCATCAACCCTGGAGGCATTCAAAAAAGGTGTAGACGTGGCACTCCAGGGCCTGGTTTAGGAGTCATGGTGGTGTTAGTTGATGGTTGGACTTGATGATCTTAGAGGTCTTTTCCAACCTTAATGGTTCTATGATTCTATGATCTGTTGTCATTGGTGGAAAGGTCCCCATCACTTTGAAGCCCCAAGCCACTAGCACCTTGTTGTCAATCCCCAGTTTTAGGAGCTCTCTCAGCAGGCACGGCAGGACCCAGCTCAACTCGAGGAGTCCCAGAGACAATCTGTGCCTTCCACTCGGTCCTCGTTAGACCTGCATTCCCCAATTCCCCTGAAAGAGGGTTTGGAGGAGGTTTCATAGACCTTCACTCAAGTCCAATGGTTAGCAGAGGACAGCCAGCCATCCTTTTTAAGCCAGGATGATGATCTGGCAGAGCAGAAGACCCAATTGCACAGAGCCCTAATAGGTAACCTGCGGTCATTCTGCCTCCTATAAGACATGAATTTCATTTGCAGAGTGCTGGATCCTGAATGATGCTGAGCACTTGCATTTTTTTTATAGCAGATGGACCAATCTGTAGACTTTAAATAAGACTGAACAGTTTTCCTTTTGCCTGCTGACATATAAAATGGGTTTGTGTGAGGATTAGGGAGCAGAGGTGGGAAACATCTTTATCTGCTAATGACCCTGTGAATTATACATGTTTAGTATTCATGTATCTGAAGAAGAGGCAAACATAGCCATTTTCTGTGGAATGACCTTTACCAGCAGCCAATACATTTACATTTAATTTAGAATTACAATTATTAGGTCAACTTGGGAGCAAGTGGAACTTACATTTATTGAGAAGAGAGAAAAATTGGTATTCCTGCCTTCATCCAGCAAAATGCTGTTTTTCTCTTAAATAAACCACTCAAACACGATCTCTAGCAGGGAGCCGAGCAGCATCCCGGATGCATTTGAGCAGCATTGCTTGTGTGTTTTGGCTGGATGAAGTCTGAGGACTGTGAGTTTGATCCAGCACCCATTGAAGTGTGGCACGGGCTTTGGTGAGTATCGATCAAGGGGCTTCCATCACCCACTGCTGCACGTTGGGTGGAGCCAGAGGCAGGACCGTATGGCTGAGGGGCAGCATCTCTGTTTGGATACCGAGGTTATAGCTTTGGCTCTGGACTGTCCTTCTGGAGCAAAGCATCTGCATCTCCGCCTGTTTAGGCAGTGATTTTGCTGGGGCCAGCATGGCTCCTGCGTGTGGCAGTAGCATTAGGGGTTGGCTTTGGGGTTGTCACCATACGGAGGAGGTGGCCCCGGCTGGAGGGGGACTGAGTGGGACCGAGGCCATCACGCTGTTCCTGCCCTAGCTTTTGCCATGCCCTTGGCAAACCTCTTCACTTGACAGCAGTCTGGGTGCTTCCTGAGGTCAGTTCCCTTGGGGATGGGACCCTCTTCCATTGGGAAATGCTGGCTTGCTTGGCTTCTCAGCTCTCCTACCAAAATGCAGGTGGCAAATCACCAACACATCACCTGGGGATGAGCAAGTGGGAGTGCATGGGGTTGAAGGGGAAGGAGTCAGGTGCATAAGCTGGGGCTGGGGGGGAGGAGATTCTCTTCTGTCTTGTATGCAGCCTTGTTCAGCCCTGTGTCTCAAACCCACACTCTCTTCCAGCAGCCTCAGGGCTCAGACCCCCCAGGTGAGGTCGCTCAGGGTCAGGCAGGGCACCCTGCTCCTCCTTGCCCACATCCCTGCTGCCAGCCCAAATGGGGTCCCTGGCATGACCTGCTGCAGGCTACGCAAGCCCTGTCAGTTGGCTGAGAAAGTAGCTGCTAAGGTGCTAAATCTGAGCCTTGGGGACCAAACCTTGACCAAAGCCACACTGAAATGGGAGCAAGTGCCCAGCTGTGACCTGGAGCGCATCCTGTTCCTGCTGCATACAGGCCTCACAGAGCCTAGGAAGAAAGAGACCTTGGGGAAAACAGCATACAGTCCTTACACTGCATCTGCCTGCCCTTTCTACGGGTGCCCCTTTTGCAAGCATCTTCTTTTCCAGCCCAGCTCTCATCCTCCCTCTTCTGCTAAGCCCCTATGAAGGCCCTTGAGAGATGAGGCCGGACCTGTCCCACCATGGCACAGGAGACTTCAGGCTGGATTAAATACTCTGTCCTATACCAATTAGAGGGGACCGACAGCACTAACCCGTGCCAGCAGTGCCCATCACAGAGCAAACGTGAGGGGGCATAAGTCACAGCTGCCAAGAAGCAGAGCCACAGAGTGAGCTGCAGCAGGTGATGCTGTTCAGGGGAAAGGGTAACACAGACAAATTGCCCCAGTTATTACCTGCAGCACAGAGATAATTAAGTGGGGAGCTGTGGGAAGAGCATTGGCAGCCTGGCAGGGTGATTCCGGGATGCAGGCAGAGGCATCCAGCCTGGGCGCATCCCCCCTGTCTGTGGGGGGGAAGCCCTCAATCCCCCCATCTCTTTGCCACCTTTGTGCATGTGGGCACAGCTTGTCCCAGGAATTCCCTTGTGGACAGACCACCTTCTTTGGGACAAGGCTGTCATGTGTTGCCCCTGCTCCACGGGAGGCAGTGGGGCTCCCAGCTCATCACAGATGAAACCATCGGGGGTCTTCCTGCCACCCCCCTCTCCCCAATAACCCTTTCTGCACATCCAGCCAGGTTTGTCCCACTCAAAGCTACAGAGAAGTTCACCTGGGTTTTATTAAGGTAACCTCCCTGAAGGGTTTGGGGGTGCCTGTAATAATTTATGAACTCTGTGTCTTGACTGGGTTATTGCAAGTATTCCTGTCTGCACTGAGCCATTACAGCTGATGATGGTTTTTGGTGGCATAGGGGGACCCCATTGGGTGTTTGGGGATGGTGGCAGCATCACCGTGTCATGGCAGCCAGCTTCATGCACTGCAAAACTGATGTGCTGCCCTTAAAAGAGATGCTGGAGACGCCCGGCAGGCACGGGCACAGCGGGCTCCTGGGAGGAGAGGGGAGGTGCAGCTCTAGCAAAGGGGTTTACTGGAGTGCAGGGAAAAAGAGCAAACAAGCTACATCAGGCAATAAAATGGCACCCCCTGACCCCAAATTAGCAGGCGGAAAAAATTGCATTGCAGCTGATATTTAATTCGCACAAGAAAGGCGCAAAGCCCATGCCTGCCGCAGCCCCAGAGCCCGGCGAGACAAAACACCCCTGGCAGATTAGCAGCCCCCTCACGCCATAAACCTAAAGAATCGTCTCTTGTATTTATTTCTAAGCCCTGTAATGTGTCAGCGGAGTATGCCGCACTGTAGCTCAATAATCACAAAGCACTGCATGCATTAACAAGCAATTTCTCGTTAAAGTCCTCGTGTGTGGCATGGATGGGAGCACAGGAGCGTCCCCCGGGCTCCTTCGCCTCCCTCAGCTCTGGGCTGCAGCTGCTCAGATGGCTGCCGCCGTGCTGCTTGACTCCAATCAGGCGTGTACCGGCGTTTAAGGGCTTTTCCCAGCTCTTTCACCTCCAACTCTGCAGATGTTTGTGGAGCTCAACAGGCTGCAAGGAAACATCCAGTTTCTGCAAGGCTGGAATCCCCTGCAACCGGCAGGGAAATGGGGGCTGTCCCCAAATGCTGTCCCAGTGCAGGCTTGCGAGAGGAGTGTCACCACTCTGCTAGGTCCCCAGAGTCCCCAGGTGTCCCACAGGATGGCCAGCACCCCTGCTCTGGGACGGTGAAATGCCCTCTGGCATTGCTGCCGCCCCTGTAGCCACGCAGCTGGCAGTGGGCTACCCAGCCCCACGGCTGGGCTGTGCGCTGGCCACAGCCGGCTTCTGCCTTGCAGTCATCAAGGGCAGGTGAAATGCCCCACAATGTCTCCGTTCCTGGGAGCACCTTGTGCTGGCTGGGGTAGGGATGCCACAGGTATGATGTATAAGGGATGGGTATGATCAGGATGGGGTAGGATGCCAGCCCCCCAAAACCCATGATCCCACGTGCATGCCAAGAAACACGGCGATGACCCTGGCGAGAGCTGGGCACGTGGCAAGCTCAGGGTGGGCAGCAGGAGCGGGTACAGCACACGTGCCTCCAGAGCTGGAGCTGGAAGGGGTGGGGGGGGGCTCTAAGTCACATCATGGTAAACAATATGGATTTTTTCTATATATAGGTTGTATAGAAATATAGTCTTTCTTTTATATAGAAATATATAGATATCTATCTACATATATTTATATAGAAATATATATAGATTACATAGAAATATAATCTTTCTTTTCTATAGAAATATGTATCTCAAATACTCTATTTTTCAGTGAGTTTCTGAGCTGGTCTGTCTTGGCCCTTCTTGTCATTTACAGGCAGAAAATAGTGATTTCTTTTCTCCCCAAGCCCCTGCGGGGAAACGCAGAGGGGCTCCCGGCAGCTCCGGAGAGGTGCCGAGGCGCATGCCAGGGTCTGAGCGCAGGCGCTGCTGCTGTGGCGGAACACCGCGGGTTTACCTCAGACGGAGACAGTGGGGGGAGACAAAAATCTCAGCCCACTTCTATTAATTTCCCTTGGCACAAGCAGCATTTCACCTTTCCTGACATCCTCCATGCGGGTCCCCCATCCTCAGGGGTGCCCATCGGGGTTGTGCCTGTGGTGGGGCAACGGTCCTCAGAGCACCCCGGCATCACCACTGGATGGGGGCCATGGGGTGAGGGAGGGTCTTTGCTTGCTGCAAGAAGTTCTGCCTCTCTGTGCTCCCACTAAAATCCCCTTTTGTTCATCTGGGGGAAAACACAAGCCCCACATATTCCTGGTTTGGGGAATTTCCCCTGATTCCCTTCAGCAGGTGCAGTGAAATCCTGGCCATTTGCTTGCTGAGATCTTCAAACATCCCTCAGGAGAGCAGCTGTCAAGGTAGGAATGGGCAGGGTTGTAAGGAAGTCTGCAGGCGGATGGGGACACCAAAGCCGTGGCAGAGAGGACATCCCTGCCAGCCCGGCCGGCCTGCGGCTCTGGCTGCCTGCAGCCCACGTCCCTCCCAAGGGACTGCAGCCTTGCTGTGCCCTGCAGTCCCCGTGGCCCTTCAAATGCCAGAATAAGGCTGTGATGGGGGAAAAAAGTATTTTAGGTATATATGTACTCGTATATATTTGTATCTATCTATATATATATGCCCACCCAGCGTGGGGAAGGGGCTGGGGGCCTCTGTGGACCCTCCGCTGGCAGACAGGCGGCGGAAGGGGGTGATGTGCCGGGAGGCTGCGGCTCTGAGCTGTGCCCATGTGTTTAAACCCATCAGAGACTCCTGACCGAACCTTTAACAAGGAGTTCCCAACAAGGAGTTGTGTGAGCATCTCATTTGGGAGAGCAGCCTTTTAACAGGCAAATAAGCTATTTCTATGACTTCCTTGGCTCCCAGCACAGCCTTGCACTGGGCGTGCGTCTCCGCTTCGCGCATCCTTTTGGAGAATGGCAAAGTCTCAGGCTCGTGGTCTCCTCTGCTAAATAGGAGGAGATGAAGGCGGGCTGGAATGCTTCCTCCCAGCTCGCTCTCCTCAGCGCTGTCCTTGCCAGACAGGCTGCCAGCACCACGTAGCTGGTGCCCAGCTGTGCCGTTGAATATCCATGCTGGGATGCATCGTCGGAGTGGGATGGCAGCTGCTCAGGCACTGATGTGTGGATGCAACGTGCCCTCCTGAGCCTGGCACACCGCTGCTGGCCCTCCCTGCACGACCATCAAAGTGGTTCCCAAGGTACTGGTGCTTCCAACTGGTCCATGCATGGAAGGCAGAGCGTGCTCCAGAACGTCGCTCCTGGCTCCTCTTCCTCACCCTTCCTCCTCCTCCGCTGTGGTCAGGCTCTGTCCCTGCCCTTTTCCCAAGTGTGGACCCCACAGAAGACGGGAGCCAGGAGGCATTGGCACTGACATGCAGCAAAGCTGCTTTTCCCCACTTGGGTCCCTCGATGCGGCTGGTGGCGGCTGTCCACGGTTTTCTCAATTAGCCAGTAAGCAGGGAGCGTGCACCATGAGCGGGGAGCATGCACCATGAGCAGGGAGCATGCACCGCTTGCACCGAGGGGCTGCAAGGCACCCAGCTGCCAGCAAGGGCTCCCCTGAGGGTCCCGGGGAGCTCCCCCTGCCGACCCCAGGCCAGCTCTCCGCTGGCACCACCTTTCATCTTGGCTCTTTCATTCCCGGCTCAGTGGGAGCAGCTGAACCTGCGCCGGAGCTAACTGAAAGCCACATCAGAGTGAGGGACAGGGAGCTGAAAGCAGCACACTGCTATTTCATCATCCGGCCTGACAAAGACACGCTTGCCTAAATCCATTGCTGGAATTTTATTTTCAAGCCTGTCTCAGGACTGAAAATGTTGTTGAAGCTGTTTGGACACAGTCCCACAGGGGAATTCAGCTGAAGAGCTACTTTCTCCAAGCCAGCACCTTCATCTCCCTGGCTCTGTGATCAGATCAGCGCTGCAGTTCAGATGAAGTTCATCATTGTGCCGCTGAAAGCCGCCTCGCAGGATGGCCAAACTGAGCGCCGGCAGCTCTGGTCCCCGTGCAGGGCTCTCCTCTGTGGGCGGGATGGGTGGCTGTTCCCACCATGTGCAACCAGCTCCATTTGGGAATCCTCAGCAGCACAGCAGAGGCAGGCTCCTGCCATCAAACTAAACCTTGCTCTCATTTATATGGGTCTAAGTTCAGAGCCCCTTTGGATTTTGGCCCCATGTTAAGAGCCGTAAGCATGGCTCTGAAACTTTCACCCTCTCCACAATGCTTGGAGAGATGATTTCTCCAAGCACATGCCCAGCAGCCTCCTGCCAAGCACATCAAAGCTGGCTTCAGCGTATTGCTGGCCAACCACCCCGAGCCTCGGTCGCCCATTGCTGCCTGGGCACGAGGCCATCGTTGCATGCAAGGCTCTCCTGCTGCAGAGAGCTGGTGGTTTCCACTAAAGTGCTGAAGAAAGGAATTGCCGTGAGTTTCTCAGGGAGCGGGGACACATTGTGCGAGGAAAGAGGTCTGCGTGAGATAAGAGGCGAGAGAATGCCAGCCTGGAGACCAGGGTCAGGTGTCCGGGCTGGTGAGAGGCTCTTCTCTAGATGAGAGGAGAGCAGGAGCACCTCTGTCTTACGAATAACCTCCCAATGTGTTTAAGAAATGGCAGAATATCACACAATCCACAGACTGACCTAGAAATAGCAGGGCTCAAATGAAAAGGCTAATTATCAGTTTGGCTCTCTGACAGTGTTGTTTCCTCCCCTGTGTGGAGCTACAGAGCTGGTAGGAAGCCATGAAGGACTCTAAAAACCTCTTGCAGGGTCCATCACCAGCAGTGGGAAGAAGCCCAACGTCCACAAGGGACTCCGGATCCAGCCGCAACTGCAAGGACCTCTAAACACCTGCTCAAGGGGCCGTCCCTCGCTGAAGTCCCACTCCAAGCAGCCTGTGCCAGAGGCGGCCCGCACAGAGGGTGACACACCGGTGGGTCTCTGCCCAGCAGGGAAAGTCCTTGTTTCCCTGGGGGCGAACCATGGACCAGGATCTGGTGGTTCCTCTGACGCCGTGCATCATGCAAGGCTCAGAGGAGCGAGCCCTCTGTGAGGGCATCCATGACCATGTCCACCTTCAGCAT
This sequence comes from Fregata magnificens, assembly GCA_013389945.1. Classification (NCBI taxonomy): domain Eukaryota; kingdom Metazoa; phylum Chordata; class Aves; order Suliformes; family Fregatidae; genus Fregata; species Fregata magnificens. Next base: position 96,435 of record WAAD01012240.1, on the reverse strand, counting down.
CTTCTGACCTTCTGCTCCCACCCAGGCATCATGGGTCCTGCCAGCAGAACCCGTCTCCTTCTCCGTTGCTGGGACTGAGAGAGCAGGTAAATAGCACAGATCTATTTAAAAGCATTTAAAGCCCAAGCAAAGCCCCAAACTATCCATTTCCTTAAACAGGCTGGCTGGAAGAGCTCCAGCTGGGCCATTAGCTCAGGTAAGTTCTCCACCATCCAGCCATGTTGCCTTTCTGCCTCATAAAAAGAAATACATTAAAAATACGTATTTACTCCTGAAATTGGCTTCAGCAGTGCTGAGCATCCCTGGAGTGATGAGTTTCGCTCCACACACCCAGCCGCTTCCCATGAAAAAAGCTTATTTTAAATTAAGAAAATAAACCCGAGCAGCGGTTTGGCTGCGCCATTAACCCTTGCGTACCACGGCACACCCGACACCGGCAGCTGAGGAAATACCCTTGTGTGTATTAAATCCTGGGCTTGCTGGTGACAATGCCCCCAAAGAGATCTTCAAGGGCTGTGTGCTCTCCTACCTAAAAGGATTTCTTCAGGTTGCAGAGACAAACACAGCCAAGCCAAGAAATGCCAAGATGAGGATGGTGTGCGGCAGGATCCAGCCCTTCGTGCACATTGCTCTGCCTGCACGCTGCAAAGACTGGCCGTGGAGGATACAAGGCAGCGAGCATCACTTTGGTATCCAGGTTTTGCACTGCTTGGTGGAGCCAAGGGTATTGATTTCTGCCCAGGCTGCCACGTGGTGCTCATTGTTAGTCTCTGAGCACTTCTCAAACAACCCATCCCAGCTCCCTTGCCACGTACCGAGGTATTTTCACCTCTACTTTGCAAGCGGGGAATTGAGGCGGGGCAGTTCAGGGAGGAAATGGCCACTCATTTTGCATGCCCCAGTGGAGCTCTCTGAGGATGTAGCACTCCCTAGCACTTCGTGTGTTCAAAGCGGAGCTCTGGGTGTAGCTGTACCTGCACGTTGGGCTCTGGGCTCATTTTCATCCCGTAGCACAGGCAGTGCTGGGCCTTTGCCAAAAGCCATGGAGGCAAGATGCAGCCCGGGGAGCCAGCAGTATCTCACTGAGCTGGCAAAATAAATTGCAGCTCCTGGCTCGTGCTGCTGGTGCTTGAAACAGCAACATTCTCATGGGGGTGACGCAGGAATGGTGGCTTTGCCGCGACTCCCCGGGGCTGGAGGAGGTTTGCAGCCAGGGGCTGCGATGCAGCTGTGCTCTTTGCTGCTCCTGCTGCAGCCATCCCTCCTCCTCGGTGACTCCTGCTCGGGTCACCCATGAAGCAGGGCTGTTCGCCCTCGCCCTGCCGAGGACCTGGGGGCTGGGGGACCATTGCCCGCAGCATCTCTTCATCACTCCAGGAGCACCAATCAGGGCACATGATGAGCGAGAAAAATGATAGCTCTGAGTCCAAGATGCAGAGTGTGTGTGTGTGTGCATGTACATGTGTGTGCACATGCGTGTGCATATGTGTGTGCATGTGGGGACCATGCACAAAGCAGCCCAGGCTGCAGGAGCAGCCTTGGCCTCTCCCGCTGCAATTGTTTTAACACTCCCTGAAGCTCTGCAGGGACCCTGCATGACCCAGGATCAGGTTTTGCCCACGACAGACCCCCCTGGGGCTGCGGCATGGTGGGTACGAGGCTTTTTGGTGCCTCTTGCTCCCAGTTGTGCACTGGGCTGGGGACCGGTCGCTCAGAGCTGCAGGGATTTCCAGAAGAGGCAGTTTCCCCAAGCCTGGCATCATTTCAGCACATTTGAAACAAGCAGCAGAGATCTTCCAGGGAGCCCAGGAAGTGCAAGAGATGCTTGTCGGCTCAGCAAGACTGAGATCTGATAAAGGGGAGGGATCAGACCGATAAACCCCCAAGTTAACTAGCTAAAAAGATACGGTTAGTAACCAACTGTGTGCAGGCAAAAAGCCCAGTGTAGAAAAGAAATAATCTTCTTATGATGTGAGCGTAACCAGCATTTCAGGTTTCCTGAAAGCAGCTAGAGATTCAAAGGAGAGTCACTCTGGCAGGGCTTATTTTGGCTTGATGCCTTGACTAGGAAGAGAGATGTATTCTCTAGAGGGGTGGCCGCAGAGCCCGGCCCAGGCGTCCCCTCCTACCCTGCCCTGGCTCGTACCCCTCCGTGCCCTCTGCAGAGGAACAAACAAGAGCCCATTCCCAACAAAATGATAAACCCGGGAGCAGCAGTGACTCATGCGCTGGGGATGACTCATGAAATCGTACTAAGCCGCAGCTTTTTTTGGCTTGGGGACAGAGGCAAAGGCCATTTCTGGCCACGAAGGGCTTGTGGCCCTTCCCATTGTCATGCCCTGGGACAGCCTTTCGCAGTCTGGGCACTGATTCAGCCCTCTCTCAGCAGGGATGCCCAAAATTGAGCTTTGCCTTGTTTTGAGGGTGATGAGATGACCTTTTTTCATGGAAAAATACTTTTTAAAGGGTGGAGGTAATATGGCCAAACATGGCAGGGATGCCTGCAAGCACGCATGACGTCTCTTTGGCCATCGGAGCAGGCGGTTGGCTCAGAGCATCCCCTTTCCTCTAGCAGAGACACCGGAAGGGGAGACAATTTAAGTGGAGGAAACGCATGCAATGATTAAACACCCCTCTGCTCTGGTTTAAACGAAGCAGGCCACGGAGCAGATTTTGGCTGCTGGTGAAAATGAATAGGAGACAGAGCAAGAGCGAACATCCCAGACCCCACACGGCGGTGGGAATCCCGAGGGCTGCAGAGATCACCTCCATCACCACAGAGGCTGTCCCCATCCGCTCTCCGTGGTGACACAGCCAGAGCCACCGACGCCGGCTTGGAGGGACATGGGGTGAAAGGGACACCCTGCTTCAGCATCACCCTCCAGTTCAGCCCCTGTCTGTGCCATCAAAACCATCGCTGGTGGCTCTTGGAGGCCAAGCCCCAGCCCAGATGGGCAGTGAAGGAGATATGGGGGTTTTCTGAGTTTGCAGCGGATTTTTCCAACCCTTTCCCAGAAGAGACTTCTCAGCCAATTCAAAAATATCATTTACAACCAAGAAACTCTTCACCTTGCCTTTGGGCATGAATTCTTCCTTCTGCTTAGATTAGCCCACGGAGCACCCAGGGTTATTTCACATCATCTCTTGGTGGCACTGCAACCAATTTGCTTCCAAGGACATGATGCACTGCCACGATGAGGGCAGAGTTCACGCTAACTTTTCTTCCTCTTCCCTTTGTGTGATGGATCGTCTTCTTGATATGTGGAGACTAATGATGAATTCTTGGCAGGACACAGGGGTTAGTCTGGGGGGGACCGTGATGAAGCAGCTGAGAAGCTTCCTGGACAGAGGAAGCTGCAGCTGCACTAGAGAATGAGAGCATCCACTTGTTTAGAAAAGGTGTTAAAATCTTTTGCCCTGTATTTAGTCTGATAGCTGCACAGTGGATTAAGCAAAGACATTTACACCTTTCGTTTAATAAGGGCATATCTGAGCATTTGACTCTCCTTCATTATTAAATACCATGGTAGAAGATAAAAAAGGAAAAATAATTTTTCTTTTGTTTTAGGATCTATTTTCTTTCCTCTTGGGTACATCATCCGGCCCTGATATCAGGGGTTGCTGGAGGACACATGGTGTGGGAGCATCTTCATCCGCTGCCACCAAAGGACCGTAATGTGGGAGAACCCTCTTCTGCAAATGGCAAATTTCTAGTTTTGCCACAAAATTAATGACAAAATCACCCATTTCCCCCAAAAGCCTGTGAAACCTTGTGAAAGGAAAGCCAAGCTTGTTCAGAAACGGCTCCCCTTGCCAGTGCCGTCCCCAGGGCAGGTCCCAGGGTGCCAGGAGGGTTTTGCAGACCCTAGCCAGCAGGGATGGCTCTCCGCCTCGACCCTCACCCGAAAACCACACCGTCTCTTTTCCTGGCTGCTCCCCTGACTGCATTTTGCTTTGAGCTCTTTGCTGGAAGCGGCTCCCGTCGGGACACCCGGCGCCGCAGTCCGATGTCCCCAGCCACCCATCAGGGCTCATGCCACCGTCCCCTCTTGTGCAGCAGCATGAAAAGCGCTGGGCCAGCGTTGCTATTCAGCGCTGGCTATTTATATCTGGAGAGGGAGATGAGGACCAGCCGCACAGCTGAGCCAGCCCATGCGAGCGGGGGATATTTTTAAGCACGGGTTTTGAAAAGGTTGGTAATGAACCCACAGCTTCACTCAGCAGCAGCTGCGCCCGCTCCCCAGCCAGCTGCCCCCGGCCACCACCCCTGCCTGGAGGGGCCGGGGCCGAGACCCCATCGTGGCCTGGGGAGATGCTCCATGGGAAGCACATTTGTGTCCTGGGCTCTGAGTGGGGAGGCCGGGACGCAGCATGACGAGCTGGCATGGCCCTGGTGACTGCAAACCCACTGCCTGGCTCAGCACTGGGTTCTCCATGCCAGCCAGCCCAGCTTTATCCTCCTGACAGCCTGAGATATTACTGTCGGGGCAATTACAGCCCACTTTTAATTGTATGCAAGTTACCAGGTGCCATTTGGGCAAACCAAGCGTGACGCATGAGCCCTTTGGCCAACAGGTCCAGCAGCTCTGCTGTGAAAAACCTCCCATTGCAGCAGCCCTCAGTGTCTGGCTGGTCCCACCGCCTGCGCACGTCCTTGTGCATGGCCGTGGTGGGATGGGTGCCCCGTGCCCTTGCCCGGCTGGGTCCCTGGGGTGTGCTGGTGACATTGGAGCGGATCCAGCCAGGACAAGCCTCACCTGTCCTCTGGATCTACGCTGGTGCTGACACCCTCCCGGCACATGCAGAACTCACCGTGCAGGGGCTGCATGGTGCTCCCGCTGTGGCCCCGATCCCCGCAGCATCCCCCGGTCAGGCAGCTCGGCCTGCCGCCCCAGCGCTGCACAGACAGAGGGGGGATTAACACAGATACCGTGCTCGGTCTGGACCCCTTGTCTGCCGGGGACAAGTCGATGATGCACTAAGCTCAGCTCTGCAGCCCTCCCTCCATTATACATCACAGCCGCCGTGCTGCTGAAATCTTCATCGAAGCCCTGTTTGCACTCCCCGGGCATGGCCAGGCTGTGGCTGGACTCCCCATGGGACCCTCACCCGGGACCCCCCTGCAGTGGGCAGGCGGGGTGCCTGCCTCTCCCCAAACCCAGCACCATGAGTGCCATCATCACCCCTTCCCTCTTGCTCCTCCATATCCACTGCCAGGCATCCCAGCAGGTCCCTGGTCCCAAATCCCTGGGGCTGCACATGGAGATTCATTCGGACCCTTTTCAGGGCTCCCAGGGAATGGGGAACAAGCCCCGAGCGGTGCAGGGAGGACCCCATCATCCAAAGGGCTCCCCAAAGCAGGAGGGAAAGAGGTGGGTGCTGGGGCTGCTGGGGGTGTTGGGGGCACCTCTGTGACGGGGCTCCCCACAGCTGAGCCCGGGGATGCACCCAGCACCCCACTGGAAGGGTCCCCACAGCATCCCTGTGCTCAGTGATGCTGTGGGGGATTTATGGTGGATTTATGGGGAAATTTGAAATGTCCCTTCTGGTTCTCCTCCGCCCCCAGCCTGGCTGGCTTGAGCAGCCCCAGGAGCCAGCCCTGGCTGTGGGGTGGCTGTGTCCCCGCTGGGGCAGGAGAAGCTGCCCCCAGGGCTGGCCGGGAGATGGCTCGATGCACACGTGGCTTTTTCTGCTCTAAGGGGGACACTTGCAGCCATGCAAAGAGGCAGCAGCTCCCTGAGCAGTGCTTTGGGCATCAGCAAGTGGAAATCAATGCACACAATGGGAGCAATTTGGGGGGGGAAATACTGAGTCATTTTCAGCCTGAGTTTGGGAAAAGAAAGTTTCCCTGAATGCTAACCAAATCAAATGTTCCACGTTCCCCTTTTTCATTTCCATTTGTCTCCTGAGAAAACAAAGTTCCCGGCTCAAATCTAAGATTTCACCTAATTTCATCAGAAATCAGCAGGACTATAAAGTAATTACAGGTGAGTTCCCAGGTTGAAGACGGGTCCTCGTCTGGAGCAGGGGGTGTACGGGCACAGGAGCCAGCCCTGGTTCCTGCTGGCCCCTGTTTCCTGCTGAGCCTCTGGGCCAGGACGACTTTGGGGACTGCCACCCCCCTTGGGGACAGCCCGTGGCTGCAGCTGTGCTGGCTGCTTCCCAAACAGCCCTGCGATGCCCTGGCTGAGGCTTCCTCGCCTGCAAAGGGGAGGGAAGGGGATGCTGAGTGCCTGAGAGTCTGAATCTGTCCCTCGCGCTTGGGGACACCCCTCCCAGATGAGAGGAATGGGACGGGGAGCAGTGTTCTAAACACACCAGACCTGGGCCGTTTCATCTCCCTGTCCCTTCGCACACCCGCGGTCAGGTTTTGATCCCCTTTGGGGCTAATCCAGCTGGCATTACAACCAAGTGAAAAACTCCTGCTGATCCCAGCGGGGCAGGTTGGGACCCTGGGCAGGGTGGTGGAAAGCAAGCCAGGAAGCCCATTTGGGGATGGGCACCTTTTCCCCCCACAATAAGGCACAGGACTTGCTGGCAGAGCAAGATGGGGACCCACCAAAGCAGAGCCTTCCCCCCCCAGCCAGACACTTTGCAATCCATACAGTTTGTTTTCATTTTTCTGACATTTTTTTTCTCCAAAGCCCGGTGCGATTGAGCCTCTGGGTCAGGGAAGAGCCGGGGCTGGGGGCTGCTGCGGCTCTTCTCTCTCCATTAGCTCTCTTATTGAGTTGTCTCTCACACCGTTCACGGCAGCGAAATCCGCTACAGGCGTATTAAGGATTCTCCATGCAAAACTGATAAGCTGAAGCCTCATTATTATCCTGCAAAGTGATTATCTTTCCTTGATGAAGTCTCATATTTGCCCAATTTCAGATGGAAACCTTCCCCTTTTCAATTTGAGACTAATTCATTTCTTGACTCCTGGTTACAGTGCAAGATATCACAAACACTCCGAGCCTCGGCTGGCTCTGATTTATATCGTTAAGAATCATTTACTTGCTATTAAAATGAGCCTTCAGGGCTTTTGCAAACAAGCTGGATTAGCTACCAGTAAAACATTTGCTTTTCGTAAACAGCGACTTCAGGCTATGAAACCGTCTGGGAGGGGATTGAACCAGCCAGAGCTGCCCTGGGGCTGGGGGCGGAGGACAAACAGAAGGGACATTTCAAGTTTTCCCATAAATCCACCATAAATCCCCCACAGCATCGCTGAGCATGGGGATGCTGTGGGGACCCTTCCAGTGGGGTGCCGGGTGCATCCCCGGGCTCAGCTGTGGGGAGCCCCGTCACAGAGGTGCCCCCAGCAGCCCCAGCACCCACCTCTTTCCCTCCTGCTTTGGGGAGCCCTTTGGACGATGGGGTCCTCCCTGCACTGCTCGTGGCTCGTTCTCCATTCCCTGGGGGCCCCGAAAAGGGTCTGGACGAGTCTCAGTGCGCAGTCCCGGGGATTTGGGATGTGCATGCTGCAGCACAGGCCTTGAGTGGAGATGTCACCTAGCAGCATACCCTTCATAATTAAGATAATTAACAATAGGATCATGTAATTGGCAAACCCTCCTGCTCTTGGCTCTTCTTTTACAGCTGCTCCAGGCTCTGAGCAACAAAAGGACAAACACACCCCGTACACATTAACAGATCATTCCAACAACCCTCTTAAAACATTAACTTGGCCCAATCCTGAGGATTTAGAATGCAAATACCCCAAATCCCAGCACAGAGACCCAGCACACTGGGCATTTTGGATAACTAATGAGGAGGAGCAGGCGGGTTAGGGGAGATGCCGGGCAGCCCCCTCTGCCCCCCTGCAGCCGGGTGCCCAAGGGGCTTGGCATCAACTGGTGGAGGGACATCGGAGCTCAACCACTTGGAGAGCAACCAAGAAGAGGGTCTTAAAATCACTGAGTGTAAATATAGCACAAACCCAGCGCTGGGCTCTTTGCAAAAAGCTCCAGCCATGCTTAAAACTGGAGATACACTCTAGCAGGATGGTTTCGTGGAGTCGGATGTTTCTACTTTGGTAAAAGCCAGAGGGATTTTGTGGTGTGCCCAACAGTGGTGTGGGGGGACAGGGGGTCACACCTAGGGAGCGGAGCAGCTTTCAGGCAGGAGGCAGGACTCCTGTGGCATGCTGAAAGTGTTTGCTTGGGTGTCTGGGTGCGATTCAGTAAGAAATTAGGGTTTCAGAAAGAAACCGTGATCGCTATGAGCTGCTCCGGCTCTAGTGTAGGTTGGGGTATGCAGGCCGGAGGGTACGCAAGTGGCGGGGTACGCAGGCGCCAGCAGCAATAAAATAATAAAAGCCTGGATGCTCCACCTCTGCCTATCTTTGTACAGCAGGTGAGGGATTTAAATCATTGCTAATTTTCAAGCAGTGTATTGGGAGGGGGATTGGGGCTTTTTTTTTTTTTTTTTTTTAAGGAAATGGAACGTACTTAAATTGAATGTAAAATTGAATTCAATTTTAGGAAATTGGTTGGCACATTGGCATTTCCCAGCCTATTGCCCAGCAGGATGGATGGTCATGGCAGGGGGAGGACACTGCCACCACCAAGGGGTCCCAGCATTATGACTATGCCCCAAGCTCTTAAAAGAGCAATAACTCTGCAGATGAAGGAGCCTGCAGTTCTTCATGTTTTTAAGGTGAGATTTCCCCATCTCAGGAATGGGAAAGGGCAGGGGAGGGCTGGGCTGGCTGCCCCCGGCTCTGCAAACTGCTCCTGGGGGGATTTTTCAGCCCACCTGGGTTTGAGCTTTGAACGAGGAGTTTCTTCCAGGCCTGTGCCTGGTGTGCATCTATCAAATATCTGCCTTGAACAGCAGAAAGGGCAACTCCCCCTCAATATTGAAGGGCAAAATTCACATGTGCCATGAGCAAATCACCTGTACATTTAATTTACAAAAGCAATTAAGCTTATTCTCTCCCTTGGTTGCTGAAGCCGGGACAAGCAATGGATATTTTTCCACTGTTGTGCACTCACAAGAGCTTTGTTGCCTCTAATCGCATTGCTTCCTTTTTTTATTTATCAAAATAAATTGCTTTTTGCATGGAGATTGTAATCTCCAGGCTTTGCCAGGCAGATTGGCCCCCAGCCTCAGCCACACAGGGGGACACAGCCCCTCGCCAGCCCTTTTGGAGCATCCCTGGCCAGCTGCTGGAGCCTGGCCACAGTGCAGAGGTGCAGCAGGGGATGGGCGGCTGTCTTCAGCTCCAGGGATGGACTCTGCCAGTTGGAAAAAAATGCATCTCCATGGGAAGCACAGAGACACCCCCAGCCCCAGCCTGGAGCTGCTGGTCTGCCCATGGTGAGATAAAATCCAGATAATGCATCTTTTTGAGCAGCTGCCCAGCAGCAGGTGGGGGTTATCCCCAGGTGGGGGTTATCCCCAGGTGCTGCTTGTCCACAGCTGATGTTCACCACCTAACATTTTAAGGGACCAAAAGCAGCTGAGGTGGAGGGGATGGCAGAGCTGGTCATTGTCCCCAGCTGGTGGCTACAGTGAGAAACCCCCTGCATGTGCTCACCTACAAATGGCTTAGAGAGGGAGCACCCAGCCCTTAGTAAAGACACAGAGTGGGGTGATTTATGCTCCCAGGCAAGTAGAGCACATACTTTGCTTGCCTGGCCCTAACACCCTGCCTGCAGCCAGCAAAGCTGTGCCGAACCAAGGAAGATGGTAGAGCAGGATGCTATAGGCATGCTCCTGCCCATCCTCCCTCTGTGCCGTGTGCTGTGCCCCACAAAGGCCAGCCTGGTGTGGCTGTGGGCTGGCGGGAGGTGGATGGGGTGGGATGGGTGCAAGGGGAGCTGAAAGAGCCAGTGGGGTTCATGTGGGCTGTGGCTGTGCATGCAAGGTGAGTACATCAGCAAGTGCTGGCTCCGGTGGCTCCAGCTGAGCTATTATGTCTCCTTTTGAAGCCTGTTTGTTTGGTGCTTCAGTAACAGGACAGAAACCTCACAACCTGTGTCAAAGGTGTTTATGTCTGCTGTAATTAAGAAGCCAGAGGATGCTGCAAAGCTGCTGTGAGCATGTCAGTGCTGTCCTCCCTCCAGGCTGGTGGGCTGGAAGGAAACCCAGCAGAAAAGGGCTGGCCCGAAGAAAAAATAAATCATCTCCTGGCTGTTGCCATGAGAATGACCCAGGCGAGTCTGCTGGCAAAGCAGCTCCTCCGCAGGCAAGGTGGCCATGTCCTGGCTGCTCAGCGGTGCTGGGGGTGGCAGGATTAGGGCCATTCATGGGGATGCAGGTTTGTGTGAGCCGAGATGCTTGGTGATGTGGGTTTCTGCATCTTTTTGCTCGGAGACCTGACTGTTGTGGCTTTTCATGGCATTGATTTGTGGCTTATCGTACTGCTTGGGGCATTGCTGATGTAGCTTAGGAGCATCATCCCAAAGGCAGAAAGCCTGTTTGGGGGAGGAGGGGACACGTTCCCCTGAGCCATGACAACTCCCTGGGTGTTGGTGATGGATATTGGTGTGGAGCTGAGCTCTGCAGCTGCGGTACCCAACAGAGAGGGTCCTGCTGCCTGCCCCTCTGTCAATGCAAGCAGCTAAATGCTAGTTTTACAACAGATTTATCTTTTTTTTTTTTTGTTAATAATACAAAATTAAAAAATCATTAAAGGAAAAGTTCATGGGAAAGCCCTGCCAGGCTGATGCAGAGGGCTCCTCTGGGTGTACATCCATGGTCGTGTCTGTTCTCCATCTGTCGGGAGGAGAGATAGGAGAGTCCTAGGGCTGGGGCAGGCAGCTGCCGGCACGGGCAGCCACTCATGCCTTCTGGTCTGTGCCAGCCCACCAGCCTTGCAGTGGCAGTTGCAAACACTTGCAGGTTTTATGCAGGGTTTTATGTTCTTTTTAATCTAAATTTGGATGCAATTCTGATGTAAAGGATGTGATGTTGGGCCAAAGCCCCCTGCAGTGTGGCAGGCCCTGGTGAGGCTGAGGGAGCAGTCGAGGGTCTCTATCACCTATAACTGAGGGGCTGAAGGTTTCTAGAGCTGGGTCTGCGTTGGAGCCCTGTTCTCAGTGAGCATTAATGAAGCTTTTCTTTCCCTGAATTTGTCTAATCCCTTCTGAGCCCACTGATGGGTTTTGGCTTCCAGAGATCTTGTGGCTGTGAGGTCCACAATTTGGCAGTGCTTGGAAAAGGTCCTTCTTTTGCTCACAGCCCCCTCCCTGATGGTTTGATTGCTCGAGTGGAAGGGGAAGGCTTTCCTCCCCAAAGGGTCTGTCTTTCACAACCCACCCAGGCAGGTTCCCCTCCTTACACTAAACATCCCTTGGGCTTACCCACCCACCACAGCAGCTTCCCCAAAAGCTCTGCCAAAACCCTCTCTTGCAAGCCGAGTGACAACCACGTTTCCTGCTCTTCTGCATCAGAGCAAAACCTGAGAAACAGCTTTATAGCAGAAAGTGGAACAAGAGGCGGCAGAAGCCAGCCAAGGTGCCACGAAAGCTGCCAGGGGCTGCGCTGGGGTCTCTGCCTCACTGAGCACAGGGTAAGTCCAGCCTGCAGCTGAGCTACCTGCAGCCGAGCCATGCTGGCCTCCCCGCAGGCACTGTGGTGGCTGTAGGCGAGCAGGCAGCTGGGAATTACGCCCTGGCTCCACCACGCAATTGAAGCTGCTGGCGCTTGTTGTGGTACAACCCAGAAGTGATTACAGTGCTGTGAAAATCACCATCCTGTCCTTGTCTATGGCAAGGTGTCGTCTTCAGGTGCTGTTTTAAGGATGTTCTGCTGGTCTGGGTGATGGAAGTGTGGCAGAGCAATGCTGCTGGATCCTGACCTTCCCGGCTGTGCGTGGTGTGGCAGGGTCCCACCGAGCTGCTGGAGCAGTGTCCTGCTCCAACACCATACACTGCAAGCATGAACTGCCCTGGGAAACTTTTCATTAACTTCAGGCTCCTAAAGAGGCAATCAGCTTTTATATTTTAGGTTAAAAGCTATTGGAACACTTTAGAAGCCCATACTTAATTGCCTGATTCTTTCTTGGTATTAAAAAACCCCCAAAATCAATGACTGCCCCACAAATTGGGATATTTTAAGAAATTTTCAAAGCACTAAAATGGCCAAAAAGGAGAAATGGCTGTGTGGACAGAGAAGAGGGACATATCTCTGCTGGTGGGTGGTGGCTCTTGCCCTGATTACCTGGGAGGTGGGGATTGAGGGGCTCTCCCTAATCCTGAGTCCACTTGGTTCCCTTTAAAGGAGCAACTTGGGCTCGTATAGACACTCAAGCCTTAGGAAGAGGGTATCCTCGACAGCAAGGTTAACGTGCGGTCTCAGTGAGCTGAGGTCACTGCTCAAAAGGTAGCTCTTGCCTCCCGAAGACCTCTGAGCAGGACACTAATTCCCTCTAGTTATCAGCCACGGCTTCCTCTGATTATATGCGGTATTTATTTGGTGACTGGATAATTCGAACCTATTGAGTTATTAATTATGACCTTAATCTGATCATTGCTTTGTTCCATTTTTAATTAGCTTAGTAAAACTGAAGTCATTTAATTTGGTAATATACTTGCTTAAGTGCACGTCTGATTGCATATCCTTTTTATATCCATCAGAAGCACTCGGGACTGGCTTACTCCATCAAACTGCAACCTGGGGCATGAACTCTGAGCAAACCTCAAGGAATACTAAGTTTACAAGCAGGCTGCTCCGCTCCTAAGCGGCCGAGGAGTCCCCTGTGTTATTGCTGGTAGCAGGAGCCAGGGTGTGGATAAAATGCCCTGGTGCCAGGCAGTGGGGGAGAAAATGTGGATTTGAACTCCAGCGACCGTACAATCAAGAATCAGCCTTTTTCTGATCAGCACGAGGGACTGTTTCATCCAGATACGAGGTTTAGAAGAGCACAAACCCAGCTGTTTCAGCGGGCACTGCACCGCTACTCCTGAACGGAGGGAGTTCAGTCTGTGCACACTCTCGTGGCTATCGGTCAGTGGAGACTTGCAAGCAGGTGGATGGTTTGGAGCTATCTACTCTCAACAATTTTAGTGATGCTCACGGGAAGCTTTTATCCTGGTCTCTTGGAAGGAAACCAAAGCTGCTAGCAGAGGGCAAGGGGCTGGGCAGTCCTGACTGCATCTTGGACCTGCCAGCATCAAGACATCCCCAACTGCACAGGCCAGCTGGGCAGCAGGACTCAGATTTTATAGCCTTTGATGCTGACATCTGATGACTCATTTATGGTCCAAGGGCTGAGATTTCCCTAATCTGGGATCTTGCTGCAATCCCGGCTCTCCTGGGTTACACCGGGCAAATAATTTCCTTGGTTTCCCCATCTGTAAGGAGGGGATAATGGTGCTGGACGCCACTGCTGAGCCCCTCGAGAGCCATGGATTTGAAGTGCTCTCACTGGAAGGGGTTTACAATTGCTCTTCCCAACTTCCCTGCTTTTAGACTTGCACAGGGTTTCGGATGGCTTCTGCAAATGTAAGCAGATACTGCAGGGCTGTGCCTGCCCCAAAAACATGTGCTGCTGCTCTGCACCGCAAAGTACCTGTTGCACTATCCACCAGGGCCGCACCCATGCCCGGTGGTAACCGCTAAGCTGACACAGCTATGGTTGTTTAGAGGAGGTGCTGGAGGTGAATGTGTGGCATGGATAGGATTTTTAAACAGAATATTAGCCAAAAAAGTGGCACTAGTTTAATAAAAAGTTGTGTTTTGCCCTTTTTCTCCCCTCCTGATTGCGTTGCCGGCCCTTGTGTGAGCACTTGTGCCAGGCTTTGGCCGAGTGGCAGCGGAGCCGGGGCGGCAGAGGATTGTGGCACAGCTGTGATAAGCCGAGACCAGAGTCTGCACACATTTACCAAAATCGCGTTGCAATTGCACCTTAAGTGAGCAGAGGCGCTGGGATCATTAGGCACGAGAGTACTAATGAAACAGAACCGCTTCACCGCCATGTTTCCTACTTTCTCATACTTTACGGCTTAATTTACAGCAGGGCAGTTCCACATCCATCCTCTCAGGACTGAATTTAAGCAGAACTGTATTTAATCCCCTGTCTCAGAACCCCTAATGTGCAGACCTCACTAACGGAGCTGTGCAGGAAGGCAGTGCTGAGGTGGGAAGGAATTAAACAGCTAATAGAAAGCCAAACCCCCAGTTTCTCAGCTGCCAAATGCCGTAACCCTACTGGTTTGACTGGAGGACATGGCGCAAAATCTCCTGAGTGTCTGAGCGTCATGCTGTGAAAGGACAGATGCTGTGGAGCCAGAGCAGGGCGATGCTTGTCCCAGAACTGGACCAAAAGGACTTCTTGCTGGCATTTGCACCGGGCAGGTTCTGTTACAGCACAGTTGTCCCTAACCCCTGGGACCACCTCCAAGTTATCTGGGGTGAGTGTTCCCTTCGGATTGCACCTTTTTCCCTGGAAAAGGCAGGTGGCAGGACCAGTACCCACTTGCTGTGGGGCAAGGGGGGGGGCCCCATGTTCACCGGCCCCCAGGGCTGCAGCAGGGAAGGATGCGGCAGCAGATGATTGCCATGGTTACAGGCGCTTTCCTCATCATCCTTGTTGTTTGTAACCACAGCTCAGGGCAATGCACCACAAAGCAGCCAAGCAAAAGACGCTGGGATTTCAGACCCTTCCCGATGTCCTGTTCCCCAGGACGGGGAGGATGGAGTCTGTTCTCCAGGAGGGAGTAGGGAGAAGGGGACCCCAGTTGGAGGTTCCCTTCTTCTGGCCTAAATTAGGCAAGTGAAAGTACTTCACTTGGCTTCAAACCATCCCTCCACATCATTCTCCCCATGCCAGTGCCTGTCCATGAGCACTAGGCAAAAACAGTGGGGAATTCGGTAAGGGAGAGAGGCTCTGCACAGCCATAACTATTAATTTATGTTCAGAAGCCACACAAAATTCTTCCATCCCCTGTCTAGCAGTCATGTGATGCTTGCTGTCTTTCCATCCTCTGGTCTCTCATCTTTGCTCTTCCTTTCATCTCTTGTTGTTGTTCCTTATGTCATGTGTCACCTCAGATTATGGTCCCTTCCTTCTCTGGGCAGAGACCGGTGATGCTCGCTCCCTATGCTGGGCCCTTGGCAAGTGGCAGCTCTTCCAAAACCCAGGGGGGGAAAAAAAAGGCAAGTTTAGGCAGCCAATCATCCTCTGGAGGAACTCCCACAGACTCCCTCCTAAAAGCTGTTAAATCTCCAAAGCACTCCTTTGACACAACATCTGTGGGTCTACAAAACCTGTCTTTTTCTCCCTGATCTGCCCGAAGAAGCCTGTACTTAAGGAACCACCCACCCCACCTAATTGGTGATAATTAACACCCAGGCATGAAAGCAACAGCTGGCACACCTCAGGGTTGTGATAATTTGGGTTTGACCATGTCCCTGTGTGAACTGGCTCTGCTTTGGGGTGCTTGCACCCTGTTTTTGGGCACTACTCCTTCCTCCTTGCTCCTCATTACCCTGTCCGGATCTCATTATTCTTGGGCATTGTGCAAGCAGTGGGTGATGGGGACCGGCACGCTCTGCTCCAGCAGGACAAATGAGGTTGTGTTTTTTTCCCCAGCATTTCACCTATAAATAATTGAGCATTTTAAAACTCCATTTCTGCCACAAGACTCTAGAGGAAAGGGTTTGTATCTGATATACAGATATATTTTTAAGCAGTGAGAGCTTGATTTGTGCTGCTCCTGCCCAGCTGACACCTGCATTCGGTCACCTCGCAAAGGCTCAGCCTGCTCCTGCAAAGAGGAAAAATTGCTGGCTCCTGAGCAGCCCCGCTGCAATACTTGTGCTCGGGGACACAGCAGTGTCCCAAGGCCTGGCAGTGGCACCTGGGAGACTTGCTGCTCCGGACAGGGTGCAGCATCAAGCCATCTGCCCGAGGCATCCCATGGCAGAGCAAAGCAAATGCCAAGGGCAGCCAAAGCCAGGTCAGTGAGGTAGCCCTCTGCAGGGACCTGCCCATGGGAACAGGCCCATGTCCCCTGGCGTGGGCATGGAGCAGACCTCCCCCACGGTTCAGGGTGTTTCTGTGGCTGGTTTCCAGTGAGGAATAACAGCTCGGAGCCTTTTAACTGGCTCTTCTTGCTGTTGCTTTCAGAAAATAACAATAGTGGGAGGTTTATGTTTCTTCTCTTTTTTCTTAATTCAACCTTTTCAGTGATGTTACAATTGCTTAAGTGGAGCTTTCCCTGATGTGATGTCAGGGTAAACTGTGTGGCAAAATTACAGCCAGCTGAATTAGCACTGTGTTTTTCCACTGCTCTTCATCATTTGCAATGATTATTAGCTTTCTAGCGCCTGAGAGGGTAGAGTGTGACCCTTCCCCCAGCTCCCAGCTCTCCAGTTCTCTCCGTGCTCTGGATGGCACCAAGACCTGTCCAAAGTGCAGCGCAAGCTCTTGGGGTGATTTGAAGTGCCCGACATCGTGCCTGCAGTGGCCTCTCCACAGCAATGCCACCTATGGGTACCACCAACAAGCTGGTGAGCAGAAATATGCTAAAGTTGCCAATACTTTCCCGGAAAGATCCAGAAATAAGCAAGTACCTTTATATATACTATCTCCTTTTTTTTTTCTTAATCTAATACAGCTATATACACAAGATGAGTGAGACCCTTTATTTTCTGGGAAGCTGCACAGACAGCCCTTTGGCACCTCATGCCCGTGAGCCAGACTCAGGTGAGTCCATCCATTCTGCCCACGCTTTAAAGCCATGTAACTAACCCAAGGGAGCTCCCTGTCCCAAAACCAGAATTTCTCTGAATTTGCTTAAACCATTGGACAAAGTGGGTTGAGATAAGTAGGGGAGGGACAGGAGAAGAAACATGTATGTTCTCGAATGAGAAAGCCAAGGCAAGGATACTGCTCTTCTCATTGGCAACTGCACACAGTCTGGATGGATCCAGGTGAATACCTGAGACTCGAGCTTCGCATTTCTACCTCTGTGTCAAGCGTGCAGAAACGTATCCTCTGCAGTGACCAAGTTTCTGGGGAGCTGGGAGCAGTCATTCAGAGGCATGGGAAAGCCCCAGACCTACCATGTAGGAGACGTCACTGAACCCAGCAGGATGCTTCGTAAGTCAGTGTTACCTTTTCCTCCCTCACATAAGAAAGAGCAGAGATCAGCAGAAAAAATTGCTGGGGGTGATGCTCATCCTCTTGCTACAATACCACAGGAGGTGGGAAACCCTACTAATTTTTCTCCAGGTTAAAAAGGATCCTGGTGAAAGGATTTATTCAAGTCTTGTTAGAAAATGCTGCCCCATTCTTCCCCCACCCTGGGGTACAGACACGCAGCATGGCTGCTTGCCCATGCGGACAAGCTCAAAGATGGGGAGGAAGTGTGATTTTTCCCTGATGACTTTCCTCCCAGTAATCTTAGCTGCTATTTGTAACGGCAGCAGATACCGCATCCTCAGACAAAATCTGCTTTTCAAGTGATGATGTCCCTTTCTATAATAAATGCTGCCAACTCCCAGAAGTGATAGCTCACAAACAATCAGTGAGAGGACAACGGGAATGCTCTTTAAGATGCTGTGCAGAATAGATCATCCACTGTACAGCAACAAATCAAATTTAGGGAGAAAGAATTTGAAAACAAATTACCAGCAAGATATTTCAAGCTGACAGCAATTTGGAGCAACTTAGGTCTGTCTGGTAAGAACTGTATTCCTTTTATTTCCCTGTCAATAGCAGCTACCTTATAAGATTGGTTTCTCGTTGATAATTCTCTTGTCTGGAACAGAAACTCCTGAGCACACTTAAGTTGATAACTCTCTCTTTGATCACATTTCGGTAGCAATGCTTTTCACCTCGACAACAGGATTTCTCCCTTTGGATGAAGTTTCAATGCCTAAAAGGCCACGTGGTTGTGGGATTTCCAGCCTCGGGGCCTTCTGGTGCAGTGCGGGCAGCGTGGTCCTGGGCCTGGACTCAGGGCTGGGAATGGTGGGGATAGGAACTCGGGGTGGGAGCTGTGGGGATATGAGCACTAACCTGCTCTGCCAGGCTTTTTCAGTAGAAAAACTGCTCTTATGTATTTCTCTCTTCATGGGAGAGGGATAATTAATATCTGCTAGTAATACCTTCCCCTCGGAAATGCTGAAACATGAAGGATTAAGGGTGCTCCTCCACGCCAGCCTGCAGCGTGAGAGGTGAGGACATCACCTCTTTGTATGCCTAGAGGAGCGATGTGGAGCTTTGCACGGCATGTGCGAGTTAGCAGGAGCACACAGGGAAGGGAATATCGTATATGGTGCAACCACAGACTTAATGTACGCACACAGCCCTGCCCTCACTCTGGGTTAATGTAGCAGGTGGAGCTCAAGTGGAGTGTGGCCAAGAGAGACGCCTGGGTGGAGGTGGAAGTCGGGAGTGATCCCACTCTGCACGCATGTGGTGTGCATTTCTCCAGCATCCTGTGGACATAGCACCGAGGACTCATCTTGCGCTGAATGTGGTGCTAGATGTGTTAATTATGGAGGCACGTCATTAATGTCCATCAGTAAGCACGGAGAGGACGCGGCAGGGAGGAATGTGTCGGGGGTAGAAGGGAATGCAGCAGTGCTGACATACCCCAAGCAGGAGAGAAATAAAAACAGTGCGCTAGTCTGTAATTTGCCTGCAATTTCTCCTCGGGAAGCAATGAAAGTTTACGACTAGACACGGCAATGCCCATGTATCTCTTCCAGAAAGTGGCAGACAAAAATAGGCCGGAATTGCACTAAGAAAAAGAGAATTTTTACATTCCTTTGAAAACTCTTTGCGGCCAAGTGCTCCCAGCCTATTTTGGCCAAGTACTTAGTAAGAAGGATGCCAGCTGTGGCTGACAGACATTTCGGCTGCCCTCGGTTTAGCGCAAGCCAGGCCCTGCTCATCAGCAGAAATAAGTCTCTGCCGAGGGAAGTCAGCCGAGCAGGGCGATTCAACTAGTTTAATCTTTTGAAATAGAAACAAAGGGATTTGTGCCAGTTTAGCAAAGCCCTAGCTCCCCTCAGGAGTCACGTCAGCCTTGGGACTGTTTCCACGTTGTTTTCTCAATTGCTCCACTTGGTGCTTGGGGCCAGGTTTTACCTTGCTGAAGCCTCGTGCAACACTGCTGAGCTTCCGTCGACCATGAAAGGGAGTTTGGTGCTCCGAGTGTAAGGTCAGGTGCTGTCATCATGGGATTTGTTTCCTCCACTGGCTTCTGCTTTGTGTCTAGCATTTGGGAATAACTTACTCATCAGGAGGGAGGAAAGCCTTGATCCAATGACGGTTTAAATTTGTAGCTTAAGTTGTGGTCCTGTTAACACCCTAAATTAAAATCACCCAATACTTGTTTTGCACTGCATTCCCCCTGGATAAAGAAAGCAATCTATGATGCCTATTTATTCAAGCGGTGCCTTAGAAACTAAAATCTTATTGTCTGTTCTCCATGGATATGAAATACTCAGTGATGTAAGAGAGGCTCCATTTAAAATTAACAATTTTTTTCCCCAGTGCCCTTGGCTAAGCTTTCCTTCCCTGCACAGTCCCACCTCTCCGGGAACCACATTTCAATGGTGCTGTACGCCCTTAGTCTTCACAGCATTTTAGGATCTTTCCAGATGGAAAGTGCCATAGAAATGTAAAACCTTATTAATTAAAGGCTGAAATAGATGCAGTGTGTGGAGGTCAGTGACTCATGCAGTAGGATTCTCAGGCTTCTGCTATGCATTGCCTCAGGGTGCTTTTTTGAATGTTCCCTTCTCTGGGGCTATGACAGTTTATTACACAAAGGCTGTGTGAACCGGAGGTGAATGCAAACTACTCCAGCTATGCTGTTCCCTAGTTGGCAAAGCAGCAACCAGTGAACCCAGTTCATGCTGAGCCTTTTGGGACAGCATAATTTCTCTTCATTATGGTTTCTGCCTGTTTTTTTCAGGACGCCTGCACTGTAGTGTCGGGGTGGGGGGGCGATGCTGCTCGGTGCTGGCAGCCCCTGTGCTCGTGGTTGTGCTGGTGTTATGGATTGCTTCTGGGTTTCTCTTTCCAAAGGCTCCAGGAGCACTCGGCGATGGAGCAAGAGACAGTGTTTCGGTTAGGATCCAGTGGCTTCCTGAGCATGAACTCGGGCATGTTTCTAGTAGACAGTTTTTCTTGGGGAGGGTGGGCAGTGACGGTGAACACAGCAGTTGTAAGCCATGGAGCAGTGAGCGCCTGTGGCTATAGCTCTGGCTGGCACAGCCCGTGCCGACCTCGGAGGCATTGCAGCGTTGATCAGGGCAGCAAGGTCTGACCCTCAGGCAGCCAGCGGTGCCAGAAGGAGCCCCAGTGTAGATGCAGAGGTACTGGTAAATCCGTTCTCCTCCTGACTGAGGTTTGTTTAATCGAGGCAGGTGTTTTAGTTATTCTGCTGCAATGTACAGCTTAGGTGGCATAGCTGCAGTCCCACCAAAAGCACCACCTACATGCGTTTCCACCCTGCTAATGCAGTCCTGAGGCATGCATGGCCTCGGGACATTGGGTTTTGCTTCCTGGCTGTGCGGATGTTGATTCCTAACTGGATCTTGGGAGACAACCTTACTTCTTTATGTATCTGAGCCCTGAAGAGGAATGCTGATGCCTCCTAGCTGCACGGGAACACTGAGACCAATACTGGGGAGCCCCCAGGACTTGATGCCATAGCATGCGTGAGATGACGTTTGTGCCAGACCCTCGATTTTGTCACTTTGCTACGTTGCTGGCTTCATCAGAGCCACCAGTCCTCAGAGGATGCTGCGTTTTGGGGTAACCCGCATAGTGAAGCTCAACCAGCTTGTGAGGTCCCTACCCTGCTCCTGGCCCCCTCGCTGGCAGACCAGGGACAGGCACCTCTGCAGAGACAAGCAGAGGTGACAGGGCTGCATGGTGTAACTGCTCCTCTGCAATCAGCGCAGCTGGTGGCACAGCGTAGCTGCCCTGGGGCTGTCCTCGCTGCACAGCATGACATCAGCTTCCAGATAGCCTCAACCCTCTGGTATTTGGGCCCTGAGATTCTTTTATGGTATTTTTAGTTTTTCCTCTTTCTATCGGTTGACCGCTGCTCATTCAGCCTCTCCTGCAGCGACTTCCGTCCGTCATTACACCGCTCTACATCTTTTCCGCTTTTCCTCATTCCTTTTATTTCCTTCCCTCTCTCATTCCCTCTTTATTCCCCCATTACCATCTCCCACCCCAGCAGTCCTGTCTTTGCACCCCTCACTTCTCTTTCAACACTCACTTCTCACAAATAACAAAACTAAACCGCTCTTTTTAAAAAACACGAAGATCAAACACACATTTTGAAACGGACAGGAATGGATGCATGGAGCAACTACTTCATTTCAGCAATGTTGTCGCAGAAATAGAAAGTTCCAGCTGAAGCATATAATTTAGACCCCGTGTATGATGGGACTAGCAGACAGCGTAGTTACACCAGGCGCTACATGAACAAGACCCCCTTGGCACACAAACCTACCCCGGGATTTAACAGTGAAAGGGCAGCTTTCCTGCTGTGACTACGCTCACACGGGTGTTTTCAGGTGGCACTGGTCAGGGATTGCCCTTGTGCACACATCTGACTAATGTGGATACGCTGCCAGGAGTGTGCAGTCACCAACCACGTATGTAGCTCTTACATGCTACACCTCCAATTGCCCCAACAGAGATGAGACCAAAAGTGTTTATTTTATGCACTTAACAGCCTACCTGCAGTATCGCTGCGGCGGCCTCTCCTCCTCGTCTGTCCTCTCCCCTGGCTTATGTTTGGTTTTCACCTAGCAAACAGGGGCGAGAGAAATATTTAAAAAAACCCCCAGGAAAATGGGATTACAAAACCACAGACACTGTTAAAAGGGAGATTCGGGGTCAAGCAGAAAACTTCTAACTCATTTCAGAAAATGGATTAGATTTCAAGCTGCCAGCACAGCCTGATGCTGTCTTAATGACATTTACTGGATGGGAAGTGTTAGCTATTGTTCCTGGGTGCCTTTCTAAACAATACCCTGCATTTTAGTCTCGTTGACAGAGCCTGCCACCGTGTTCCAGACAGAGCTGTTAATTAAGAGGCAAAGTCCAATCTCAACCTAGCTGGCTCTATTTTTACATAATTTTATTTTTTGTTTGCTCAGTCTTTTAACTCGCTCCACAAACCAACAGGGCTGCCAGCTGATCTCCTACTTTTTCCTTTGCTTTTCAGCGGCGCGGTGCAGAACGTGTGATTCTCCACAACTCCAGGCCTTCTACCTTTGAGTTTCTAGTTTTAAAAGGGATTTTTTTTTAAATCTGACATTTTGTCCTGAAAGGATGTGAGACGTGCAGAACCGCCGAATGTGGAAACCACCACAGGAGGCCAAGACATGATATTAAAAGGAGTAATGAAAGCAAGCAAGCTATTGAAGTGTAAACTCAATTTTACTGAGAGTATGCTACAGATCAGAAATGAGTAGTTTGAATCCCTGGTGCAACTGACACCAAAATATTAATGGTTTGGTACAAGCAGGAAATACACAGAGCTTAAAAAAAAAAAATCTGTTTGCTCTGTGTTTCCAGAGGAGAGCCTGTTTGCTAAGGCACTGAACACCCTAAATTATTTTAATAACGTGTATCTCAGTCAGTATCATAATTACAGATCTCCCTTTCGATTAACTTCACTCACTCACAAGGTTGGACTCTTGATCCCTATTTTCTTTCTGGATTGTAAAACAACAGTACTCCGTTTATTTCCTCGTCTTGGATCCCTTTCTTGGATTAAACCTGCAGGAAGGAAAAATGCAATCTAAATCGCTGCGGGACACCGTCTGTCTTCCTGCAGAAAAGGCTTGTACGAGCAAAAATAGGAAACACGGCCCTGCTAATGCCGTTGAACCAGGACCCGGAGGAAAGTCACAGTCCTGAACCATGGTGTACCTTCGCTATGACACTGACCTGGGGGCCAGCTCCCTCAGGAATCCACAGGGGCTGCCCCTCTCCCTCGGCTAAATGACATACCTTGAATGAACCTACCTCCCTGGCAGGTTGCCCAATCTCTCTATATTTTGCTTAATATCAAAGGATGGAGTGAGTAGATTCAGGTATCTCAGAAGTGCTGGCGAATGAGTCATGAAAGGTATTAAATTTATTAAATTGTTTTTACAATCCAGTACAAGTGTAAGTTCTGTAGAGACATTTGTATTAAAAACCATCTCAAAACACACCACGAAAAATTCCAGAGTAATTTGTCGTAGGATAAAAATGGTCCCTCTCATACAAGAGGCTCACTGAGACTTTTCAAAGAAACCTTTGAAACAAATTACCGCCTAAAGACAACTCTCCCTATCTGCAAACCTACCTCTCTGGATGGAGGTTGGGTCCCTAACGCCTCCCTCTCTTCTGCGGGGCTCTGGTGGCCTTGCACCTCTGGGGATTTCTCCTCCCCTGTATTCTTGTTGTTAGAGACATTTGCATGAAAAACAGGGCTTTTCTTAAAAGCGACGGCTCTCAGGAAGGTTGAGATAATTAAGTGTTCAAAACCAAACACCAATTTACAAAACGCAAGAGGAACCGAGCTGTAATTTTTCCTCCATCTCCCTCAAAACCCAGTATCCGTCACCTCCCTGTTCTCCACAGAGCTTTCCCGTCCTGCGCTACCTCAGGAAGACAAAGCCAGGTTTTGACCTGAAATTTTACGATTCTACCTCAAAAGATAACATCTACCCGGGCTCAGAGAGCCGGAGCTGAGGGGGGCGGCTCAGGGGAAGCCTCCCTTTTCACCTGAGGGGCTCTGGGGAGGGGCTCCCGCCCGCCTCCAGCCCTCACCTGTCGGCGGGCGGTGCCGGGAAGGGCGCGGGGGCGGCGCGGCGGGCGGT
>WAAD01012240.1:0-72287 GCA_013389945.1 Fregata magnificens | reverse complement strand
CGGCGGTGGGCAGGGCGGCTGCGGGCAGGGCCGCCTGCCCGGCTGGCGACACCGAGTTGGTCTCGGCCCCGGTGTGCGTTCTTTCTCCTTCCGACCCCCGGGTCTCTCTTGGCGGCGCAGCTGAAGCGAGCGTCCTCCCTCTCGCCCGAGTCGGTGTTTCTCTTTCAGTTCACAACACAGCCCCTCTTCACTGGGAACACCCCCCTCTCCTTAGCTTGGCTCTGCCACGTTTTTTGACACCCACTTCTAATCTGCTAGTATGCAGTAAGGAGAGCGCTTCTCCTTCGCTGACGAGAAGTTCCATGCTACTTTTTACAGCCAAAAAGCGGGGAGAGCGTGTCCGCTCTCAGCTGCCAGTTTACGCACGACTCTCGTCCCTCTGGTCGTGGGGTCGCTGGGCAGTGTGTATCAGCTGGCTTTTGTTCATTACTCACGCTAGTTCAAACCACGTGAAATCCTTCAGACTGAAAGCCTGCAGGAAAGTGTGTGGCGCACTTATATTTAGTGAAGAATTGGATGTGGTTGAGGCACGCTTCCCTGCCTGCCTGCCCTTGGCCTGCCTGTCCTGCCCAGGAGGCGATGGCTGTCTTCTGGCGAGGGTGATCGATCGCTCGCTTGCCCAGTCTGGGCTGTGAGCCTCCATGACCGTGTCCTCGTTCCAGCTTTCAGAGTTATGACTCGAGGCGTGTCTGGGTTATCCCCATTGAAATAGTCTGGGAGCTCTTTGCTGCGCCCCCGCCCCCCCCCTTTTTTCCCCCTTTGTCTTGTTTTTTTGAGGTGGGGGTTGTGTGAAAGGTATTCTTGGTGCTTGAGTTACTTGTTTCCTGCGTTTTTCCTGCACTGTGAGTAGGGAAGCGGGGGAGGTGGGAGAGGCTCTGTCAGCTGCGCTCTTGTGCTAACGCACATCCTCAGTCCTGCTGGCTACCCCAGGCTTCAAGTACTTTCAAGCCCAGCTAAAGTCTGTGGTTTGGTTTGTTTTGGTTTTTTTCAGCTCCTGGGTTGGTTTGTAGGCAGGTTTGTGTTTAAATGGAGGTGGAAGCCCAGCTTACTTTACGATATGTGCGGTCTTTTAGGTACACTTTGGTCTGTCTTGGGGTGCTAAGGCCACGTTCAGTGTTTAGTAGGACTTGTTTCTCCCTGCTGAATTGAAACTTTTTGTTTAAAAAGGGCATAATTTTATGTTGAGTCACTAACTATTTTTTATTTACAGAGAAACAGTTCTTAAAACATCAAGGAAATATTTTTTGACTTTTCTTAGGAGAAACTGACAAAGGTTTATTATGTTTTGTTTTAAAAAGGCTTTGCCCTAACCTCTTCCATAATAAACAACATGCCTTCAGTCTTTGGGTTTTTTCAGCTAGCTCTAATAATAGGCCTCTGCATCAGAGATTAAAAGTTTATGCAAGGTGGCAGGGGGGAGCACAGCAGGCAGAGATTAGAAATCCTGTGCCCGAACTGGTGATTTAAAATACCAACGTAAATATTTACCTCACAATAAATGTTCAAGCCTTGTGAAACATCAGCATTTCTGTGCTGACATATTTAATGGCAGACATTAACGTGCAGCTTCTTCGTAGGGCTTCCATTGGTCTGATAAAGTTAGCTGAAAGGTGTAATAGAAGAGTAATTTGTGGTTTTTTTCAGCAGCATGAGTATCTTCCTTCTGCAGCTGTAAGATCGAGAAGCTGATCGTGCAAAGGAATCCACGTTACTAAAAATGTTTGAGCTGGAAATACGCTTTAGTGGGACTTCAGCCCTACCTTGAAATTTTATCTACTGTTAGTATTTGATTTCTAAATTACTTTTCTTATGCAGAGAATTAGTTAAGCTCACAAAAATATTTAGGGGCAAAACCAGTCTAATCATCATAGGTGGATAGTAAGGCTAGTCTAGAGTGAGTACCTACGTGGCCCTGATATTTCTGTTAAAGGACTTGCTGTATTCAGTTTTACTGGTATCTCTTGGCTTTGCTGGTCACTAAAGGAAACATGATGAATAAAAGAGGACTGAGTATTATTTTGTTAGGGCAGTGCCATATTGAGACAGTCATCCAACATGGTGATGAATGCCTGTTGTTGTTTTCTACTGTTGTGCCTTAGCTGTAAATCACTCCCAATTCTTGTGCTGTAGAACTTTAATGTATATAACCTTGAGGATTTGGATCCCTTACTACTCTGGGAATTCACCCTAATTTAGTTTTATAGCTAATCTGGAATAGCTCTATCCAGTGAGTTTATAGCTCATGCGTTGGTTAAACAGAGTTGCAGCTTTAGAGAAAGTGCAGATGTTTGATAATTACTACTTTTAACTCCATACTATTTTAATCCAGTGTATGAGACCTAAAATAGAGCCTACCCACAAAATTGTATACCAGCACCCTTACTGGAGGAGCTACGCTGAAAAGATGAGTGTTGAGCATGACCTGCTGTGCCGCAAAGCAGAACTGGGTGCAAATAGGTTTATTGAGGTAAAGAAATTGCAGCAACTGGAAGTGGGATCTTCCTCCTTGAATGACTGAGACTTGTTATCTTCCACTCAGGGTGAGAATGGGTGTTAACTCCAGTTTCTGGTGCACCATGGGTTAGTGTAGACTCTTCTATTGGCAAATCTGATGCTTAAATATGATTCATAATTCCTCCTTGACTCTTTTTTTTTTATTTAAAGAGCCAGCTACCTTTTCTCTAAACATGATTATATATTTTTGTTCGTTAATCCCAGATGTACTATGGAAAACATCAGCTAGTCCTTTGACGTGTTTATAAATAGCTCTGGTGGAATCAGAGATGAGTAACCTTTTACCCCCCATGCTTTATAAAGTGATATAAATTATTAAACACGTGGATCTAAACTAACATGGTTTGCAAAGGGAAATTCTCCCCCAATCTGTTGACATTCCCCTCTGTTATAATTTTTCTAATTTACAAGACAGCTACTTGATTAATCATTAAGACTCCTGAGAATATCTTTTGAAAGGCTTTAAGTTCAGGCATCTGTGGATGGAAAAAGCAAATGTGAGGCCAGCTGTAGTTAAAGGGATAACAGTTACCAAGGTGGAGAGTGGAACGGTAGTGAGAACATGAAATCAAGCTGGACGTCAATCGGTTCCGCAGTAGATCTGTTTTAATACATTGAATGACAAAAGGAGGAAGGAATGTTGATGTACGTTACAACCTAAGAGCGAGTTAAACTCCTGTAGTGTTTCCAAGGCAGTGAGGGAGTCGAGAGCAAATAAGCTAAGGAACTTGCAGCAGTGTGGCAGGTAGGATTTCACTGTTGATAATACGAGATACAACTTAAGCTCGTGGTGTGCATTTTTTCCAAACAACACCCAGTTTTCTAAGCTATTAGTGCCCTGTTATGGAACAGATATGTGTATGACTGTATATGCTTAAGGAGAGTTTCTGTGTGGTGCTGATGTTGGGGGGCAAATGAGATGTTAGTGGAAGTTAGGGTAGAATATGCTGTAACCCCATTAGTGCACCATGTTCTGGAGTAGCCTTCAACAGCTACTTTAGGAAAAAGAGACTGGAACTAGTGAGCTTGTGGATAGCTGATGAAGGATCTTTTAATTTTTAATTTTTCTTTTCCTGGAGATGAACTGAAGGGAATGAAGAGAGAGTGTGGGGCAGACACTTCTGTCCTTGCTGTTGTTCAGCACAAGATCAAGAGGGCATTTAGGTGAATACTAAATTTGCTTCTTTTCAGTCAATAAGAATTAATGCTCTCAGGAACATATGGCCTTGGTGCCNATATCTTTTTCTGGATGATACAAGTGCAGCCCAGAAGATGCACTTAAATAAACGGTCTGCACAAGGGCTGCACTAGCAGCGTAGCTTTACATAGCCAAAAGGGTCAGTTTAATTTTTCATGTAAACAAGGCTGAGCTGTATGCCTATAAAATGGTGTTTAACCTGCGTAACACCGAGCAGGTCAGTAGTCATCTTTGCAAAGTGCTCTTGAGATCTTCAGCTGAAGCCATAGATGGGTAATTGTTGGTTTTTTTAATTAACTAGAATAACAAATTCAGAAACAACATTGTTGAATAACAG
The DNA here is from genome assembly GCA_013389945.1 of Fregata magnificens. Classification (NCBI taxonomy): domain Eukaryota; kingdom Metazoa; phylum Chordata; class Aves; order Suliformes; family Fregatidae; genus Fregata; species Fregata magnificens. The sequence goes on along the minus strand of WAAD01012240.1, from coordinate 68,238 downwards.
AGGACAGAACTGGTGGTATGCTGAGAAGCAAGAAGGTACAAGTGGGTGTTCCTCTGTGTAAATGCAACTAATCAAAATGTACAAGCTGCCTGTTCTGTACCCGCTTTCTTGCAAGTATGTCCTTGTAATGTATACTTGTAAAAAACTAATTTCCTTTAGTGTGGCTTAAAGACCTAGCGAGTCTTGTTGCTCGATGTTGAAGAGTTGCTCAAGATCTTGGATAATTCATGATGGACTGTGGACATGTATGCAAGTGACAAGTGTCATATAAACCTCATGTACAATTTACCATAAACTTCATTTCAACCAGTACCTGATGTCCAGGTGTTTCAGAGTCTAAGCACCTTAAAACTTAAATTATTTATTCATTTAAGGGATGAGATGTTGAAGGATGAACTGGAAGTTGTGCATGGGGGACTTGATGCCATCTGATTCCTGTAGCTGAGAGGTCCATCCAGCCTAGTGTCCTGTCTCCATGACCTTCATCGTGAGGTTTTGGTTGTTCTGCTCCTGTCAACATTTTATTAGTCTAGCCCTCGTCTGAGGCCCTAAATTACAAGCCCTTCGCCTGGCCTTGGCCAAGCTGGCTGTTAACACCACCAGAAGGAGGGAGTAAGACAGGAACTCTGGGGGTCGTTTGCATTCCCACTGCTTGTCACACTCTTGAGCAGTATCCTCTGGCTCCTTTGATGCCTTTGAGAAGTGATGGATGCTCTTGGGCGGTGTCTGGTGTCCCCCTCTGGTTCCCTGCTCATAATTTTTGACCCTTGCCACCTTTCTTTTTATTGACCCCCGCAATCATTTGGATTCCCTTCCCTGTATTCTCCCCCCACCTTTTTCTTGGGTGGTGGTAGTGTATAACGCCATCCCTAAAAGGGAAAGCAACAGGCAGGCAATAAAACAAGCAATAAATGAGAAAAGGGCAGTCGAGTAGCATTGCTTCCCTAAGGTGCTGTGCCAAGCTCCTGCAGCGTAGGAGCTTCCTGAGCCAGGACTCCGAGCGCGGGCTGACTTCTGTTCTGCAAATTTGTCCAGCGGCTCTTGTGGCTGGTGCCCAGCACTGGCGGGAGTACTGCTCAGCTTCTGATGCTGGCAGGCTTGTCTGCAGGTGCAGACCGTCTGTCCCTTCGTTGTATTCAGTAGGCTCAGTTCAATGACTTAATTTCTTTTAAATTTAGAAACCTGCTTGAGAGTTGGAAGGCTCCATACAGTGTACAAGTAAAACGAAAGACACGACATTTTGCGAGAGTAAAAAGCAAGAATCTGGTTTGGCTGTATGTAAAGCTTTGGAGTGGTTTAAATTTCTGTACAAAGTATGGCTTTGTAGTTACTGCCACTTCCACTTCTGGAAGATGTGTTTAATTACAAAACACTGCCGTTGCAGCTGGAAACGCATTTCTTAACTAATGTTAAACAATGCATCCTGAAAGCAGAGATGTGGGGAAGGCTTTTAGGAAAGTGAGCATATCCCTTATTTGTTACTCTATGGCACTTCTACCGCTGGTGGAGTCCTCAATCGCAGTACTCTTATTTTGTACTGGTACAGTGAAGAGTGCAATACGATTGTGTGGGTGTTTTTTCCCCCCTCTCCTAGCTGGGGTTAGGGAGAAAAAAATAATGACATAAGATGCAATAAACAGTAGGGAAAAAGGAAAGCTGGAAGGTTTATTTGTAGCAAAACAGAATAATGCAAATTAGTTGTGCGGGGTTAAAAGCTTATAACCTCAAGAAAAAAGTTAATTTCTGGTCTGTATGCATCAGGTGTTTTAAGTTGTTTTACTTAGTTTGCAGGAATTGGTTAAGACAATTTGATTATGTTTAACAGAATATTATCGTGGGCCCGGGGAAAAGTCAATGATTATTGGTGAAAGATGCAGTGTTCAGCAGAACCAGAGGCAAAGTGCTGGTGCAAAGCCAATTGAACAGGATTTCTTAGCTCATCTGTTTTTTGTTCGGTAGCTTTGTCTTGTTTCCTGTTCCTGCGGGTGAGGAGAAGGGGTGGAGAGAGAAAAATGTGTCTTTAATCAGATATAAATTGGTTTCCACTCAGTAAATGGCTGTGTTACTAGCTCAAAATCCTTTTTCTTTATTCCCCCCCACCCCGTGCAACACTAGCCAAGCAATGACTCCTCAAACCTTCCGGTTCCTTCCTGTTGCTTTTATGAAATGTGGGTGGGTCAGTGACTTTTTTTAAACGAAAGTTGCTTTAATTGGTCATCCATATGCTGAGGCAGTGACTCAAAAGGATTCCTGTGCTGGTGGCTGGTTGTTAGCTCTGATTGTCATGCACCACTGTGCACCCTTAGCCAGTTTGTACTTGACAGAAGGTGCTTATGGCTTTGCAGGTCACTGTGGTAAGCCTCCAAAAATTAATCACACCAGTGTGTTTTTATTATTACTCGTTTTGCTCTTCTGGAGAAGCTGCAAAGTTCTCATCAGTCGGTGCCCTCTGTGTTCTCGGTGTCTGCAACCTCGTTGGCAGTTTACGGCGAGAGGAGATGGTGTGAGTTAGAGCATCCTACCTTACATATTCTTCCAGATAATTGCAGTCATTTGGAAGATGCTTAACTCATCCAAACTCTTGTGTGTTACATTCATGTTTGCTCTTCTTCCTGGGGTTTGTTTTTATGGTGTGGGTTTTTTTTTTTTTCCACCTTCTTAACTCGCAGTGTGTGTTGGTGGAGTCACAAGTTGAGAGTTGTCTGGGGGTGTGCAGTGATGGTGCAATTCTTCCCATGAAACTAATTCATTGTTTATAGCTAAGAGATGTTGTTGAAGGTTGCCATGAGCATAAAGTGAAATTCTTTGCCTTATCACTTGCGGGGTTTTCTTTTTTCTTTAAAAAAATAATTGCTTTTTAATTTTTAGATAAGACTGACAGTGTTCCTGAATCAAAGTGAAGGACTGAAAAAGGAATTCTAAACAACTTTTTCTAGAAACTTTAGAAAACATTTTGCTTTGAAGACTCTATGCTCATGTTCTCCTTTGCTTCTTTTACTAGCTTTTGCAAACGGAGAAAACTATGGAAAACTTTTTCACTCTTGTAACACTGAATTTTTATTACATAGTCTTTAGTTGCTACTCTGCTGGGCATGCAACTGAGAAAGAATATGGTATTTAGTCTCTGTTGATACAAGACTGTCCATTTCCACCATGTTTAAGCAAATTGTCTTTTACCAAACCTCTAATTATAGGAGTCTCATTTTTTTCAAAACATGCGTGTCAGCTCGAATGACTCCAGGATTTGTATACTTCTGACTGTTTTAAAATTGTTAATGAAGGTCTAGATTTAGAAGATGGGTTCAGCTAAAAGCACTGAAGGGTATTGCATAACAACATATCAATTTAGGAATGAAAATGCGGTTAGAGCGGGGTCAGATTCTGGTTATTTCTGACTCTGTAGCTTAAACTGCACTTTTTAGTGCAGATTGAGCACCGAAGAAGATCAGAACAAAAATATCCAGGTTTTCTTTTCCTTTTATTGCCAGCCATCAGTGGTTTTTTTGCAAGCTAAGCAAGAATTAATTTTGCAGTACTGGCAAATTCTTGTGCCAACTGATAAAGTAGGCTAATTTGTAACAAACTTTTTCGTATTTGAGGAATACTTGTGACAAAAATTAATTTGTTAAAAGGTTGCCCCTTCTTGCATTCATTGCTAACTTAAGGTTGGTAATTGGAATCTCTGCTAGCGTAGTTTGGGGTTTGAAGAGCTGTGCTCCGTAGCCACGGTCTGGTTGTTATATCTTCACTGACTGTGTATCCCTAGGGTCTGAAATGCATACTGTGGTTCGAAGAGTGGCAGTAAGCTGCTCTTCCATTCTTTCCTAATGACTTTAGGGAAGCGTTACACAGTTTTCTGCCTCAAGGGTGGGAAGAGACACTGTGAGGTTGGAAGGGCTCTCAGTAATTGATTCAAAGTGGTCCAGCAGACGTGCAAGTCTCACCTGAGCTCTACTATCCCTGTCTCCGGGCTGAGTCCCCTTGTTTTGTTTGGAAATGCTATCTGCATAGGCTTAAATGTGAGAAATGTGGCTGAGAGGGCTGAGGTTTGGGAGTTTGAAGTTACCAACGCTGCAGGGATAAGTTAGTTCAAAGTTGTTGCTTTTTGCTTAAAATGCAAGTGTGTTGCCCTTCTGCATGGCCAGGGTGTCACAGTCCTGATCCAAAGAGCATACAGCTAAAATACAGCCGTTAAAAAATCTAGTGATTACTTGTTCTGATTTTGGAAGTTATCTTTCATGGTGTTAGTATTGCAGGTCTTCAGCATAAAATGCACCAATGTTATTGTGAAGACTGAATGAGTGGATTTATTAATAGTAATAGCTCACTGCTTGTGATACTTTTTATTTCTTTTCTTTTTTTTTTTTTGTTTTTAGAAAAAGTGTGTTTTTTAGAAAACACGTGTTTAGAAGAAGCATCAGTTTTCTCTATGTAGTTGGAATCCTGCGTGAGTTTTGGAAACTGAAAACTGTGCAGAAATAAAATGGACACTTGTTGGGACATACCGGGATATCCGTCTGGACAGTTAAACGGGTATAAGCATGAGTTTGGTTCTTACATTCTTTTAGGATGTCATCCATGAACTGGAGCCTTAGTACGACATAAATGAGCTACTAATTGCCAGTGCTTGCTGTGAATTGGCTTGCTGTTTACCTCCTTTCTAGCTCCTTTGAGGCAAAACAATCCTGGCAAAAATAAAATGATCAGAGCCGAACGCTTACATAACTGAAGGCAAGAGGCTGGTGTTAGTGCTGGTGTCTCCAAAAAACAGTTGGTTTGTAGTTGTGAAATCACTGCTGTGATCCCAGGAACACCACGATGAAGCTGCTTGCACAGAGCGTGCCTTCCATCCTCTTAATGATAGCTAGACTAAAATAAAGGCGTGAAAACCTGTTGCTACAGAGTGCATTCCTGGTTTTGGAATGAAAATAAGTTACTTGAATCCATGGTACTATAGGAGTTGGGAAACTGTTAGGAGATAGCACATACTGCTTTGGCAAGTGTGTTGCATCTTAATCTGGTGTTATGCCCTATGCCTGCTTTCATGTGAAGGTGCATGGTATAGGGTGGGCTGTGCTTCCAGAAGGGAAAAAGGTGTGACAGGCTCTCTATGACATGCTGCTGGCTTTGCTAACAAGGCAGCAGGCAGGAGATAACACCCATGTAGAAGAGAAAACAGTTATAAACTTATTGATTTGATTTTTTTTTTTTTTTTTAGTGGGGACACCAGGTCAGGTTGCATCTCTTAACTCAGTAGGAAGGTCTAAAGATTTGCTAAACAAATGGAGAAGTAGAGAAGCATTTGTTACTGGCTGTGCAAAGCTTTCTGATGAGTGGTTTCAGATGCCTCTTTATAGGCCTTCTCCACAAGAGCAACAGAGAGGAAAAAAACCTGTGAAAACAGATTATGAGAGCTGGATCTGGAATGGTACTGGTGAGAAATAGGCTTGTCTGAATCGGAATTTCTTCTTTTTACTTGGCTGGTTACTACAGTCTGTGGAAAAAATGTGTAGCAAAGTTGAATACACTCGAATGACAGAAATGTTTTGATAATCAAAGAATATAGTCAATGCAATATCTGAGTTTGTATTCATATTTCAGATTGTGAAATTCTAATAGTAAGGATTTCTAAGGAGGTAGTACCTTCATGGCGTTTATGGTGGAGGAGAAGATTTGGTAGCTGAGCAGACGAAATTTAAGGTTGAAGGCTATATTAGAAGAGGATGACTGTCTGTTTTTAGTTGTGTATGTTTGGTGTTAAATAAAAATAGCTTAAATCAAACCTGTTTAAATCCTCCTTAAAATGTCACGTATACCAAATGTCCTTGACTAGCGGCTATTCAGCTGCTGAGAGGAGTAGTGCTTTATTTGTGGAACGGGGCAGACATAGTCATTTGGAGACTGTGAAGGGAAAGAGGGAAGAATGAAACCTTCTTTTTTTCTGGATACTCTTAGTTGTATGGAAAATAGTTTTGAACTGTCGGTGGGGCATGATCAAACCCCTGCATGTGAGCTGGGTTTAATATCAAGTGTGCCTTAACCTTTTTCAAACCAAAAATGTTCATAAGATTTGTGTTAATGGTGTATGTTAGATACCCAATTCCCACAGATCTTTATCTGCTCTGCACCTACAGCAGGGGTAAAGGATCCCTGCTGGTTATCACTGGGTTAGGTACTTAGGTAACAAGCCAAACAAAAGGAAAAGGATTCCTTTGGGAACAGGGAAGCTGGTTCACTTCCTGGCTGGAAAATGAAGCTGGGTCATTGTGTCGTGAATCCCACCATGTTCCATGCTCATGACTTGGGTGATGGAATAAGGGCTATTCTCATTACATTGCACAGAATATCCAAAGGCAGTCTGCAAGCAAGGTGGAGGACAGGAGTATCATTCAAAATGACTGTGACTACTTAAAGAAATATGAGGGGAAGAAATAAGCTGCAAAATAATGCAATCAAGTACGTATTACTGTGCCTGGGCACAATCAGCTGTACAAAATGGGGAACAACTAGGTGGGCAGCAGAAAGGGCGTTAAAATGGAGAATGTCCTCCCAGGTATAAAATGTTCTTGTACCGTACTCTGTAATGCTTGAATTCAGCATGTGGTCTATTGTGCTTGGCCCAGGTTAGCCCCCTGCTGTGCTAGTGAGACCACTGTTTGAATACCGTCTTCCCTAAGAAAAAGCAAAAGAGAACAGTGAATGTAGCTAAAAGCTTTTAGAAAGCAGCCTACCAGGATAGCTAACATTTGAAGACTGATAGAAGATGGCATGTAAAAGATCTTCAGGTAGCACAAGGTGGTGGGACTTAAGTTGCAGGAGAGAAGATGGGCAGTTTGATCTTCCGCTGTGTGACCAAAAGAGATTTGCCCTGGCCCAGAGGTCGGGAGGCTGCTGGATTTCCTGGTACAGAGCAGGTTGAACATACTAGCTCAGTAGTGCCTGAGATACAGCCAGCACAACCTTCAGGTGCACGTGGGAGTGCAGCCTGGAAAAACAGGACCATGAACGCTCGTCCTTTCTGTGATTCTGTTGGTGTGCAGAGGTCGCTGTTCAAACAGCGCTCCTTCGTGGGCTTTTTGAAAAGCCTTGGGTGTCTTCAGGACACTTCTGCGAAGAAGCCACAGAGCTACATTCCTACACTTGCCGAAGTCTAGAAATTATTTGCGTGCCAGTATTCTGGAAATAGGTATCTGAAGAATTTATCAAAACCTTGAATTACCGGTTTTTGAAAACACTACGACCTTTAGTTGTGGCTTTTGGAAACAGTGCTGTATGCATATCGCCTTTAGTGCATTCATGGCAGGCCAGCTCATTCGATGTGGTATGTAAATGCAGCCCCAGCAGTATAATACATCCTTCTGCTCAGGTCTGTGCCCTCACCTCTCCTAAGCAGGACTGGGACCTGCCCTGGGGTGCGGAGCTTGTCTCAGTACTGCTGCAGTCCCGTCTTCTTCCCTGTGCAGTCCCACCTCCTTCAGGACAGTAACCTGGCAAGGTAATTTTTATAGCTACTGGCTTACTCTGAGACCATTTAAGCTCTGTGGAGTGGCTCACCGCAGCGGGTGTGTGCCACTGTGGGTGCCTGTTTGATGCAGGTTTGTGGCAGGGAAAGGAGCAGTAGGACTCTGGCAGCATTTGCTTAAAGTAGTGTAAAGTGTAATGGAAGCCTCCTTAAGCTTTAGCCGTTGCAGAGATCTTGTATAGAGCAAGGGGCAAGTTGTCCTGGGATGGCTCTGCTTGTGGAGCTGCTCGTTGGCTGGAAATTGTGAAGTTTCTGGAGGCAACAGGGAAATCCGGAGGTGGCTTCTTTAAACTCCTATTCTTTCCCCACCCTCGTGTCATTGCAAGCACACTAAATCCCAGTAGGATACAATTGCATTACTCTTGAACCATCTACGGCAATAATGAGCACCATCATAACCAGTGTAATAACCTGAAGGGTTTATGATTAACGTGCTGGGCTGTGAGCATGATTTAAGGTTGGGGCTTTATGTGTCTGAGCATTAGATGTGCTGGGAGGGCGCTCTGGCTCTCTGCAGCGGCTCCGCTTGATGCTCTGTTTTCAGTGGCACCTGGTTCAACTCGGCTGTGACATCTAACTTTGCCCCATGTTCCCACTTGAAGGGCTTTGCCAGCGGTGCCAGCTGATGTAGCCATCTCCTCTTGCCATTGCTGGTTCTGCTCACAGCAGTATCTGTGGTGGCATGGTGAACCAGATGGGGATCTCGGCCCACCCTGCCAAAATGGATTTCTTTCCCTCCAGCCATATCAGTTCTTCCCCATCTGGTTAATTGCTCAGCCGTGGGGAAAGCTGTGCCAGTAGAGAGGGGGTGTGATATGAAGATGGGAATGAGTTCCTAGAGGGGTGTGGGAGGGTGAACATTGGTTTTTAAGCAGCTTTCCTGCTGCTTATGAAACCACAGGCTGGGCAACTGCAACTCCTTGTGCAGTGGTGTCTTTCTATATATTTCAGCACTTCACACTCAGTGTAGCTTGCTCTCTTCCGCTGTGTGGTCTGTGCTGCTTTGTCCTTGAAATCCCTGCTGTGAGTGCATGCACTGCTGCGTGTCCTGTGCATGGTAGGTCTGTGGTGTGGAGAACTTGTTTCCGTATCAGCTGGGTCATCCCAGCTGTCTGAAACCCGTGCTATGCTGGCCTGCGGTTGGGTTTGTCTTTCAGAGGATGTCCTCTTTCTTTACAAGATGCTGCAGTTATCGCAGGCGTCATGGGAATCGTGCTCTCTGAGAGCCAACAATTAACCACTTTGCTACAATATCCTGTGACTTGGTTTACTACCTGTTACCATATTTGAATTCAATGAGGCAAGAGCTTTAGCAGTCACAGAGACAAGACAGGTTCCAGAGAATTAGAGCGTTCTCGTGGCAGGACTGCAGTTCTGCTTTAAGGTGGCCCTGGCAGCCATCCTTTTATCCCCTAAACCCACCCCATTCACACACGCGTTTGTAAGCCATACCCTGTTACTCTATTCTTCACAGGTATTTAATTGAATAAACATTTACTACAATGTACAAATGATATCCAGGTCATTGCTACCAAACAGTGTATTTGATATCAACCTATGCTTTTTAGATAAATTTCAACAAAGTTCATACTAAGTGGTTTTATAGACCATTACTTTTGGCCAATTCGTGAGCTATCATACTAACGTGTTTTCAGATGAATTGCCTTCATTATCCTACTAATACAATTAATGTATCTTCTCACAGTTACCTCGTCCTGCACTTCGTTTCTGAGAGGGGCATAACAGCATTAAATATATAGAAACAGCTTTTACCTAGAAACCTAATGGGCTTTCCAGAGCCCTGGGTATGTTTCTCAGAAACCATAAAGGCTTTCAGCATATTTTTCTTGGCTGCTTACGTAGGAGGCATTCACGCCGAGCTAATCAGGAGGGAATAAAACAGTGAAATTTCTTGTTGAGGGTAGAATGTTACCAGGGGGTGAAGGGCATTTCACAGCTTGCCCTGTGCCAGCACCTGGGCCGTGGCACAAGCCAGGGCAAAGCTGGACCAGCAAAAAAAAAAAAGGGGGGTGATTGTGAGAGAAGGACAGTTAGTGAGTTCGCAGGACTTAATGATAAGTGTCAGAGGTAGAGCAAGGAAGAGGAGGTGGCCATCCTCCACCCTCCTGCAGTCAGCTCACCGGGGTCTCTGGAGCGGCAGCCTGGCATGCCTTCTGCTGCAGGAGCTGGGACCCTTCATCTGCACCTTCACGCTTTTTGATTTAAAACAGTCAGAAATGTTATATGTATGCTAGTGTGGATCAGTCTCTTCCTATTCTCTTTTTTTTTTTAAGCTTTCAGCTTTTTAAGTTTTCTTTCTCTCCAGCAGTGTAGGCACTTGGAGCGTGGGCGTAAGCGGAAGGCTGAATGCAGGTTAGGTGAATATTCCTGCTTTGCACCTTGCAAAGTTGTACTTCAGTGTATGACAGCGTGTAGGCTTTTCAGGGCAAAGATGTGTTTTCAGTAGTGTAGTGAGTACTTAATCTATTGTATCGTGTCCATGGTGTGAAAAAGGCTAGGTAATGTCTCAGGATCAGCCTGCTGTGAAGGTGCTGTTGACTGAAGCCAGGTGATGCTAAGCCCTGATTTCTTTATGCCCTCTCAGGCTGAGCTTCTCAAGTGCCCGAGAGATTTTATTCTTTGATGGGAAACAAGCAGCCATGTCTGTGCTGTTTCTGCATGTTTAACTGTCAGTGTTGGTATAAAACGGTTGGTTGTTGGTATGTGTCATAAACATTGTTAGTTACCAAAATTAGTGCCTTGCCTCCTGCTTCTTAAAAATAATGGGACGTTGTGCTCGTCTGGCAGCTTGGGGACATCTGGTGCTGTCAGAGCAATCTGTCTGCTGAGATGCTATGCAGACAATGCCCTGTCCAGAGTAAGATTTAAAAATATTAGCTAATAAGCTTTAAAACAACTTCAACAGTAGATGCTTAGGAAAAGGGGTGGAAGGAGACTTTGGAAATTTATTTCACTTCCTGCCCTTTTTAAAAATAAAGTTACAAACATGGGTTTATTCTAATCTTGAATTTTGAGGGCAACCCAAAGCAGGAAGAGCTGGAATCTATTAAGTCTGAAGTGGTATGAACTGGTTTTGTGGACCTGTAAATACTTTAAATCCATTTTTTACTGAAATTATGGTTCTGGTTATTCTTTTGTGCTCTGCAGCATCACAGTGTTAATCTAGTGATCTGTTGTAGTTTGGTTTTTTTAGACTACTGGTTTCAAAAGCAGAGCTATTTTAGCAGTTTCACTAAACTTTTTCCATAATCATATTTGCTGTTCCATTGGAATGTTGATATAAAACTGTGACGGGAAGGAACGGCTCAGTGACAGCTTTTAACAGATCTCTTCATGCAAATCTGCTTTTCCCTCCTATGTAAATGTTAAGGGGAAGTGTAGTAGATATGTCAGCTGTTAAATATGAACCAACTGGATTTTCTGGCTTTGTAAGGCTTATATTCACTATTTTACCTTTGTACTTCCAAAAGGTGAATTGGATGAACAGGTAGGTTGAATGAGTTGAGTTAGAACCTGGCTTCTGGTTTGACAAAGCGTTTAGGGTAGTGACTCATGGTGGAGCTGAGAAAACTGCAGCTTTCTGGTGCTGTTGAAGTCGCGGCATTCCCTTTTGCTCCCCCAAGACCTTGGGCTGTGTCTCAAAGCTGGTCTGGAAGCACAGGACAGCCGCCCCTGGAGGGAGGCGGCAGAAATCAGGAAGGGGTTATTTGCTTAGCCTCCAGCTTCATGGGTAAAGTGCCCCCATTAGCTGTGAGGCCCTTTTTCATTGCTTGGGGACCACTGATGAATAGACCAAACATTGCCTATCTTGTCATTGCTCTGATAAAATATTGTGGCTTTTGAATAGGTTTTGGTGTGGTTTTGTTTGGGTTTTTGTTTTTATTTTCTAACCAAAACATACAGGTAATGTCTGTATATTGTCATAGCAAACAATTTTTTAAACTATCAGCAGTTGAACCAAAACTGATATTTCCGAAGACAGTATAACCTTAACTGAATGGATGTGTTGTGTGTTTAATAGCCTCCCTTTTAATTTATTTTTAAAATGCATTCCAAGAGCATTAATAATAAAACAAATTGTATTCATGTAGCTCTTTTCTTTTCCTAGAAATGACTGCTGTTACTGCAGGCAATGTTAACTTCAAATGGGACCCCAAAAGCTTGGAGATAAGAACACTGGCGGTTGAAAGACTACTTGAGCCCCTTGTTACACAGGTAGGAAAAAAAAAAAGGCGGGGGGGGGGGCGCAAAAAAAAACCTTCATAAGGATGATTACCTGTTTTGATGTATTATTTCAGTTAAGTAACTTTCAAAGCTTAAATTCCAGAAGTAAAGCCACTACAAAACTAAAGATGGAAAAAAGCGTACAAGTAATTTCTTTCAGTTTTATTGTAACAGAGTTATTGGGCACGAGTCTAGAAAGACTGTGGTCTTCAGCATCTGATAAGACACAGTGTTTCAATTAGAAGTGCAGAAATGCATGTTAGTGACTAATGTTCCATCGCTGCTCTGCTGTTTCTCACCTGTATTTTGGGTGGTATGCTGCTTATTTGTTGAGTCTTTGTAAAGCTGTGCTACGTATTGTTTAGAAACTGGTACTCAGGAACGACAAAAGTCCCTTGCAACGAAGCCATTGGTGCTTGCCAGAACTGGGTCTCATAAGTTTGGGTGTTGGTGGTTGGTTTGTTTGGTGTGGTGTGTGGGTTTGTGGGGTTTTTTGTTTGTGGGTTTCTGTTTTGTTTTGTATGCTTTCTTTTGATTTCTGCTTAGGCTTTATGCTAGATTTGTGAATAAAAGCTTATTTCTGCATGGTGTATATTGCCCAGTGAAATGCACTGAAGAATATAGGAAAGCTAGAGTAAGTCTTGTAAATGTAATCTATGCCTATTGGGCATTTTGAAGATTCTTAGAAGAGACTTTCTAGGAGGCCTGGAAGAGAAGGTGCACTGAAAAAAGTTAACTTATCTGCTTTAGCATTGTTTTCCTGAAATATGAAATTTTTAAAATGACGGTATGAACTGGACACAACTCCTGCTAAGCATAAATTGTAATGATCAAGTTCTGTTTCCAGTATTAACATCCCTTTAATCACTAAGCTGCTGCCCGTACATTTGTTCCCTGCAGATTTTCAGATGGGCAATTGAGTGATCTACTACAGAGCTTTTTAGCTGGAGTTACTGATGGAGTCTTTTAAGAGAAACTGTCCTAATTTGGCAAACCTAACTGAGCAAACTTGTTTATAGGATCTTTTTGTCCAAGTTCAGCGTCTATAACGTATTCCTCAAGTAGCACAACAGGCTGTACTGGCAGTCCCAAATTTGTGAATGATGTGACTGGCAAAATACAGAGAGGAAAGTACAGTAAGTTGCCTTGTTGCAACTTGTTCTTTATTTGTAGTACATGATGAACTGAGACTACCTAATACAAATGCTCCCCATTAACCGACAGCGAAACTCCCAACTGATGGCTTTCCCTCTCTGAATCAACCTACTGAGAAGATGGATTCAGCTCTGAGGACCTTTATGTCAGCCGTCCTTGGGCTTTCCAGAGTAGTAATATTTTTACTGTGGTAATTTAATGTCCCTGTGAAGTAGCTTTGTATGCATTTTCCTAGACTTGACAAAAAGAAGAGGGGGGGAAAGAAAAGGCAAATGAAAAAGTGTGTGAATTTTGACATCTGTCTGCATTTGATTGAAGGGGATAGATCCTGAGCTAACGGAGTACCCAGTGGTCATCTGGCCGCTGGTGACCAGCTCCTAGCAGGGTTTCAGTCTAAAACATAAGACTCAGAAATATTTGTTGATTGCAGGAGGATTGTGAGAGTTGAGCTTTGGTTGTTTTAGGGAAATAATGAGCTCTAGGAAGTGCTTTGCTCTGCATTTAGTCCATTGGCCACAGTACTGGTTTGGTCTGAAGCGATACTCTGTTGCTACATTTCTGCAGATAAGGGCTTCAACCTTGTTTGGGGTCTTTCATGCCTGGAGAGCTATCCCAAACTAATTGTCCCCAACTTGGTTTCTTCTTATGTGGTGCCAAATAGCTCTGGCTTGTAACTGAGATTGCAGTTTATCAAAAATACAAACAGATCTCAGTTCTTAAAATCAAATGTTCAGGGCTGCTGCTGCTAAGAAAAATCTCTAAGCAGTTTAGCTGAATTTGTAATGCTCATCTAAGGAATCAAGAAGCATGGTAGTGTTTAAAGAGATGTGAAAAAACACTTGTTTGAGTTTAACCTTTGGAGCTGGCGATAGTGCAGGTATTAGTGATATGCTGTCTGGAAAAAAAAAATACACGTGGCCTTGCTGTCAAATTGATAAACTTATAGTTTGTTTCATGTTCTTTGTTTTTTCCCCTCCATCTATGCCTTTAGGTAACAACACTGGTTAACACTAGCAACAAGGGCCCTTCTAATAAAAAGCGAGGACGTTCTAAAAAGGCCCACGTTTTGGCTGCTTCAGTTGAACAAGCAACAGAGAATTTCCTGGAGAAAGGAGACAAAATTGCAAAAGAGAGCCAGTTCCTTAAGGAGGAGCTGGTAGCGGCTGTGGAAGATGTTCGTAAGCAAGGTAAGAGCTATGTATCTGATAGCTTGTAAAACTATGTTTTTTCAGAGTAAGTAGAACTGTTCCCGTTTCCCTTCTGCTGTTATTTCTAATGACTCTGCTCCTCTCTGCTTGCGTAGATACTTGGCTTGTCTTGCTGGCTTCCTTGAGGAATAATATGAACTGGGCAGATCTGGAAATTGGATGTTGCAGGTTGAGATTGCGAAGAGAGGCAGAATGGCTGATTCTTTGAAGAACATCTAAAACTCAGTTTAAGCTAAAAAGCAAAGTTCCCCCCTGCCCCGCCTGTAAATGTTGTGGAACTACATCTCAAATATGTCAATAACTTCTTCAATATTTGAATGTATTCAAAACAGCATTGTAGGAGGAAGAGCTGAGTGTTGACTTGACAGAGCGGGGTATCTCGAATATGCAAAATGTAAACAGCAACAAACAGAATGCGAGGACCTTGATTAAATATTCCAGGCTTCCTCCCCCACATCTATTGTTGATTTTTATCATGTTCTTTTTTACTTTCTTGGAGAAGACCTGCAAGAAAAGCCTATGGAGCTGGCTTACTCTAAAATATGCACTAGTAAATATTCTTGCTCATAAATCATTTGTCATTCTTCCAGTCATGAGCCTTTTCTATGCTTCAGTGAAACCCAGTCAACTGGTATTAATGGTGGCTGCTGCAAAAAAAAAGGAAACCTCATTAGCATTAATTACTTGTTTGTAGCTGAAGTTGCACAGTGATGAAATATTAGTTGAAAATGGTTCTAAGTTCTGGATGAGCCTGGTTGACAGACCAGAGAAAGATCAACATAAGGCGGCTGCAATATAAGGGGCTAATTGAGTTCGCTTAATTTTAACAACAACAACAAACAACAAGAGAGACACCTTTTGTCTTGAAGTCTTTAATTCTTGGTGCTTGCTTGATTGCTGCTCAGAATTGAGAGTCAGAGCTCATCTGTGAGCACCTTCAAATGACTCTTAGTGATATTAGTGAGCAAGGGAGCTGTACTCAGTCCTCAGGATTGAGAAGTTCCATTAGCTGAATTTGTAGTTGCAGCGAGAAGCTGGTAGGAAGGAGAGACTGGTATAAAAACCTTCAGGATGACACTTTCACTTGTTTCTTGGCCCCTGCTTGATTTTGAGACTACACATAGACTTGATGCCAAAACCTCCCTGCTCTGTTGATCTTTGACAGAGGAGGTGGAGTTCATAGCTGAGAGGTGCTGGAATGAAATAACTTCCCACCTTAATGTTGTTTCACTCCTTCCTCCGTCTTTACTATCCGCAGCTTGCATGAAATCTGGTGCATAGAGAGGCTAGCTGTATCTGTTTTCTGAAGCTGGATGGATGGTGATTAGAATTCAGTGATTTGCCTGAATATGACTGGTGCCCACTGCTGTTTGTGGGGATGCAGTCGCAGCAGGGCTGGGCTGCTGGGACAGCATGGCCAGGGATAACAGCCTGTGCACTGCCATGGTGCCAGTGTTGGGTCAGGTTTAGCAGAGCAGCTCTTCCTAAGGAAATTAAAAACCAAACTTTTGAGGAAATTAGAAGCAAATGGTGAAAAACAAGATGCAACAGAGGGAAGGCTTATTGCTGCCAATGCCCAGGGGAGGAGTGTAGTTCTCAGTAGTGCTAGTAACAGCAAGGAGATAACAAGCTCTCGATGTACATGTTTATATACAGTCCGTGCACTTCAGAAGTGTTTCCAGTATTGTGGTAGACCAGTTGAATTCATGAACTGGAGAAATGAGGGAAGTGTAATACAAAGCCTGTGCGTGTGCTTAGCAAAACTTGCAGGTGTTGGTGCCTTTATCTGCCTTTTGCAATGGAGGGGCAAAAGTGGAGAGGAGCATTTGGGTGTCTTGGTCAGCAGTCATGAACTGGCAGCATCTGTGTGTCTGACAGCAGCAGTGGGATTATAGATGAGTAGCACAATTTATCTTCAGCAGAAGACAGGAAAATAGCATTAATAATGCCTCTATTTAGAGTAGGGAGCGGTTTAGTTACCATAATAAAAAAAGATGAATGAATATAGACAGAGGTTATGAAGATGATTAGGACAATAGATAACTTGTCTCATCAGAGAAAATTAAAAATTTTTTTTTTAGCCTAGCAAGAGGAAGATTGAGAGGGTACATGATTTTAGTGAGCACGCTTGTTCATAAAATCCCATTTGCTGGGGGTAAAAACAAAGAAGTGAAAAGAGCTATTTAGAATGAATGATAGTATGGCTACATACTAAATCAATATAAGTGGATCTTCAAAGTCTTCCTGATTTTTACAATGGAAGAATAAATTACAACTTGCTTTAAATATTAAACAAGTTCCTGAAATATCATAAAGTAAGATTCCTGGCCCTTTAAAGCTTGGGACTTTTGATTTCTTTTAAAGTAGTGAAACTTTGTAAAATAAAATTTTGAACAGAATAGTGGAGACTAAGAACCAAAGTGTTTCTCAGAATAGATCCTGCTGTGGCTATAAAAAAAGACGTAGTACTGGGTACTGGGAAAACATCTGATGTGAACGTCTCAGATTTCAGCATCCTTACAGCATTTGTTACATTAATTTCTGCTATTGGAGTTTTGCTGGGTAATAGAAGGGGCGATATTGGTCTTACTCCCCCCACTGTAAGGTCTTTGTAGGGTTTTACCTTCTTGTGAAGCATTGAAGACTGATTGTACACTGAAATGGTTAGCTCTTCCGGTGCTGTTGGGAGCTGTTTTGGAACTGAACCAGTTTCTTGCCCAGGTGCTTGGCATTGAGACAGGTTGCAGACTCCGGGGTCAAGAAGGAAATTTCTTTCGGGTCAGGCTGACCAGGCTATTTCTGTTTTCCTGGAGTACTGATGTCCATGGTTCACTGCCTCTATATATCTGTATGCTAGTGTGAGGATCCAGGGTATTAGCTATGCTCTTACTGTTGTGTTACTTCCTATGGTAATTTTACATAAAAGACTGAAAATTAAAGCTTAAAATTAAAAAGCTTCAGCCTGTGCATAGGGTTTGAGGTAAGAGAACGGATGAATGGTGTGGGCTTTGTTCATGTTTCATGGTTGCAAATGCAGGGGAGTGAACCTACTGATTGAGCATGATGTCATTCTACCCTGTGTTTCTGAATGAAGCTTTCTCCAAAACTGAACAGTGAGGCAAATTATGAAAGGGTAAAACGTGTTTTCAACAGTACTTCACACCAGTTGCATGACTTAAGGATTTCCAAGGAACAGAGCGAGGCCAGTTGTGGAATAACTTGAAGTTAAACACTGAATTCTTCTTAGAAAACTCAACTTTAAAATTCTGTTGTGACCAGTTAGCTTAATTTCTTGGAAGGGTGCAAAGAGTTCTCAGTTGTTTTCCTGCAAGAAAAATGTTTTAGGAGTGTACCACTTGTATGAGAAGTAATCTTCCAGCCACGGACTCAATATCTTTTGAAAAGCCATAACCTAAGGGAGCTCTGAGATGCCTCTTGGCAAACTGTAGGAGTGTTGTAGGCAGTATATGGATTTAATTGAAGGCAAGATTAAGGAATTAACAGAAGCTTTTGTTGCCGTAAGTATCAACCCCCATGTTGATATAGCAAAAGGAGAGATGGGGCCTTGTCCTTTTTATAGTATAAAGCAAGGGAGGCCTGTTGCGCCACTCATGATGGACATTGAAGGTGGCATTAGTGGTAAGGTAGGACTTCAGTATCCAGAATAGTAGAGTCTTAAAACTCTGATTTCATGCTTGCCTTCATTGGGTGGGGAATAGGCAACCTCTAGGGAGCCGTGATAGGGTGTTATAAGCAGGTGGAGTTATGGCCTGATGGCACTCATTGTATTTCTAATACTGCCAGCAAAGCAGCCTGGGGACGGGCTTTGAGCTGGAAGGTGCTGAAGGGTACGAGGTGATGTGTGGGCATGAATTTCTAGCTTGGGGAAAAGAACCATCAGTGCCTGTGTGTGTCCTAGGTCTTCTCTGCCTTGCCCTGCCTTGTCTTCTCTGCCGCTTTCCTGTTCTGTCAGTGTTGGTAGAAAGAAAGCCCTCTCTGTCATGGCCATCGTGTACCGTGCTGCTGAGGAGGATTAATAGTGCTGTCTGAAAGTGCTGTCAGACCCTGTGGGCATGGTGGGAACGAGACTAGAAAATGGTAATTTTCTTTTGATGGACTAAAATCTTACTATTTCTGAAATGGGCTTTGTTCCATTAGATTTAATTGAATTCTTAGTGCTTTATTGACAAGATCATAGTATGGCTACTGTTGCCTCTTCTTTTCTCAACTCTGTTTTATTATCTTTCCCTTGTAATATCTAGTGAAAATCTAAGGTTATATTGAAAAAACAGATTACTTGTGTAAGAATTCGTACCAGCTGTATAATCTGAGTCCCATAGTCTGACTCTTTTGTAGCGTATTTCTTTTAACTCTTGAAATCCTGCTTTCAAGCTTGCTGTTGTTACCTCTGGTTCAAATTTGAAAATGAGAAGATTATGCTGGATCCAGTTTGAACTGCTAATGCGCACACATAATGCAGTAACTGCATACTTAGGCCAGGGCAGAGTTCCCTCTTACCCTTGGAATCTAGCTAAAATAACTACCCCATGTTGCTTTTTCTTTGTAAAAGAAGTCTGAAAGCTAGCTTTCTTTAACTTGCAGAAAAATATATCTATGCAACAACTTTTAAATATAATCTTCCTTTAATTCTGGGAAGCTGGTTATCTTTTGACACCCTGACAAGCTGTTTGAAACTCACTAAATCTTTTCAGGTCTCGTTTAAAAGGAATAGCATTTTATTTTGGGACTGGCTTGTAAGGTTGCAATTTAAGAGATGGGTAGAGGATAATTTTGGTTTTTAACCTTGTTAGCAATTTCTGAGATTCAGATGAAGTGAGTGGCTACCTCTCTAAGTTGTTTTAAATAGGAAATAAATGAAAACAACATCCCTCTCTTTTGGGAGTTGGAAATATGGGAATTTTACATATAAGTAAATGAGGGAGGAAATATTTGTAGTGAATTTTGGTTCTGGCATATATCCTTAAATCCTGAGATTGTTAATAGATTTCATACTTGTGGTGACATTGATTTCACTACTATTAATCTTTTCCAGAAGGAATAAAGAAAGGGTCATGTCAGCTCTATAGGGGTTTTATAATCTCATGGCTGCTAGCAGTTTCTCAGCATTGGAGATGCATCGTCTTTCACCCATCTGGAAATCTGAGGCTCTTAACACTTGTTAAGATAATGAGTTCTGTTCCTCAAAAAGTTGGGTAAGGGATAGCTTTAGATTGATATTTATAGCTGGCCTGTACTTGGACAGAAGCTTTTTTCATATGTCACCGTACTGAAGTAGCATATTTTTTATCTTAAAATGTTGTATGCCAGTCTTCATTGTATTACTTAAGATGATGGAGGGGTGTTACATAGGAGGGAGCATTTGAACAAAATTGAGTACCTTGATGTAGTTGCTTGGGCAGGCTGGCAGCTGTGCTTGGGCTGTATTTAGCTACGAAGGTGTAGAGTGTTTGGGTGCTAGAAACTCTTCCAGGGCAAGATATTAATTGCTTAATGGTAAGTATGTGGATGGTTAACCCCAGGCTCTCCAGTTGTAGGTATTTTTGAATAGTTAAAATAGTAGTTTAACCCCCCCCCCAAGTTAAAATAAAATTGAAACCCTTCCCATACTGGGGATACACTGCACTGGTTGCCTAGCTGTGGGAGTGTATTGGGTTTGCATGGCAAGGTTTTGGTAGTGGGGGGGGCTACAGGGGTGGCTTCTGTGAGAAGCTGCTAGAAGCCGCTAGAAGCCTCCCCCATGTCCGATAGAGCCAATGCCAGCCGGCTCCAAGACGGACCCGCTGCTGGCCAAGGCCGAGCCCATCAGAGACAGTGGTAGCACCTCTGAGATAACATATTTAAGAAGGGCAAAAGCTGCTGTGCAAAAGCAGCCAGAGAGAGGAGTGAGAATATGTGAGAGGAACAGCCCTGCAGGCACCAAGTGAAGAAGGAGGGGAGGAGGTGCTCCAGGCACCGGAGCAGAGATTCCCCTGCAGCCCGTGGTGAAGACCACGGTGAGGCAGGCTGTCCCTCTGCAGCCCAGGGAGGTCCATGGTGGAGCAGATATCCTCCTGCAGCCCGTGGAGACCCCACGCCGGAGCAGGTGGATGCCTGAAGGAGGCTGTGACCCCATGGGAAGCCCGGGCTGGAGCAGGCTCCTGGCAGGACCTGTGGACCTGTGGAGAGAAGAGCCCACGCTGAAGCAGGTTTGCTGGCAGGACTTGTGACCCCACGGGGGACCCACGCTGGAGCAGTCTGTTCCTGAAGGACTGCACCTCGTGGAAGGGACCCACGCTGGAGCAGTTCCTGAAGAACTGTATGTAGCCCGTGGGAAGGACCCATGTTGGAGCAGTTCATGGAGGACTGTCTCCTGTGGGAGGGACCCCACGCTGGAGCAGGGGAAGAGTGTGAGGAGTCCTCCCCTTGAGGAGGAAGGAGCAGCAGAGACAATGTGTGATGAACTGACCGCAACCCCCACTCCCCATCCCCCTGCACTGCTCGGGGGGAGGAGGTAGAGAAAAATCAGGACTGAAGTTCAGCCTGGGAAGAAGGGAGGGGTGGGGGGAAGGTGTTTTAAGACTTGGTTTTATTTCTCATGACCCTACTCTGATTGGATTTCCCCAATTCAACTGATTTCCCCAAGTCAAGTCTGTTTTGCCTGTGATGGTAACTGCTGAGTGATCTCTCCCTGTCCTTATCTCAACCCATGAGCCTTTTGTTACATTTTCTCTCCCCTGTCCAATTGAGGAGGGGGAGTGATAGAGCGGCTTAGTGGGCACCTGGCATCGAGCCAGGGTCGACCCACCACTGGGAGCAGGCAAGTTGTTGGCAGGATGATGCCACTGCATCATCTTGAGACTTTGGTGCAAATCTCGCTCAGCCCCATTTGGTAATGGGCTCAGTGGGAATCACTGTCAGCTTTCACTTGTGAAGCACTATTTGAGGTTCTTTTCTTCTTGTCTGAGACATGCTATTTTTGTTTTGGTGTTTGGCCATATGGACACTTTTTTGTACAGGTTTGGGAAGCCTCTGACACAGCAGTTAGTTATAACACAGTTCCCTTGCTTTCTGGTCATCTCTAGCTGCCTGCAAACCTTTGGCCTTGATTAAGTAGCGTTTTCTAAACTAAACCCTAGCTGTTCACCAAATGTTTCTGAAATGCAAAGAGATCCAAGAATAATGTGGATTCCAAAACTTGCCGCTGTGTAGGAACTGTGGTACTGGAAGCAAAATGCTGCCCCAGAAGGAGGGGGGAGAAATTCAAAATTTACTCCTCTGACTATGTGCAGACATTACTTTTATGCTTTCCAAATGCCTTTTGGAGGAATTTCTCTAGCTGTGTAAAGTGGCCTTTGCTTTTCATAGTTAACCAGTTGCATTGTTACCATCTGAAACCCAAATTCTTTTCTCCTGCACCAGATGCAGACCCACAGGCTATGAAACGTTTACTAAGTGGTGCCTTGCTTTGAATGCAAACCAGGGTATATCCAGCCAGGTCATCGCTCCAAGTTGTTTACAGTCCCATGAGCTGTGGCGTTTCCTTGTGTGTTTACAGTACTTTCTGCTGCTTTCTGCTTAACTCCTAACCGCACACAAATCAAAGCTTTTGCTGAAGCTTTGAAAGCATTGTAGTTTGTGAAATAACTGCAGTCCCGCGTGTAATAGCGAAGGCATGCTGAATTTGCCTCCCCAGAGGATTCTGGCATGTTAAAACACCTGTCCAGTTGGAAATAAGGACCAAAGTGTTATTTCCCAGCCCTTTCTCCCTGCACAAGCCACTCTGCCCTGATACCATGTGGTAACCATACTTGGAGGTAGCTACCTGCAATCTTAATTGCTGGCTGTATTTAAGCAAATGCGTTTTGTTTTCAAGACTTAGATTGGCTTGCCCACGAATCCTTACAGCCCCTTAAGAAATGTTGTGTGATGTTAAAGTCAGACCATCTTCTCACCTTGTGCAGGTGACTTGATGAAGAGCGCTTCGGGGGAGTTTGCAGATGACCCCTGCTCCTCTGTGAAACGAGGGAACATGGTCCGAGCGGCGCGCGCCCTCCTCTCTGCCGTTACTCGACTGCTGATTTTGGCTGACATGGCAGATGTCTACAAGCTGCTTGTTCAACTTAAAGTAGTAAGTGTAGTTCTTTGCTGTGGTTCACTTTGCCGTGCCTGGCATGCCAGGCGTGCTCTGTCAAGTGGCTTAGTTTCATACATGTGTGCTGACCCCGCTGTGTGCACTGTCAGCAGCTCACTTCTGGAGCAGGGAGGTTTTTAGGGTTTTTCCTCTGAGCAAAACATGTGCAATGGATGTTTGTCACTTGTTTTTACAGTCATTGTCAGTAGCTTTTGACATTGTGTTGCACTTTATTCTGAACTTTTAGTATTGAAACTAAATGCACTATGGTCTGCAACTGCAGGTGATAACCAGCTTTTTTTCATCTTAAAGAAATAGTTTGGCTTTCTTATAACCAATACTCCCTTGTAGCTACTAGGGATGAGTAGCTTTGGTAGGCTAAATAAAATGAATGTGGAGTATTTGAGGAAGCCTTTTCTTCCCACAAGCAAGAGGGAAGGTGGGTGGTTTGTACAGAATTTGAAATAAAATGAGATTCGGTACTGGGCCCGCTTTTGCGGTAGGGCTTTGAGGACTCTCCTCATGCCTTTTGACAGCCACTGCTGCAGCTCTGCCAGGGCCCTGGGCTCCTTCATACTCTTTCAAATGCGTGTACTTGGCTGTCTCTGGTAGCTGGTGACTACGAAGTAGTAGCTAAGCTTTGAGTACTATTAGCCTTTGAAGTATCTCTCTTTCTTTCCAAAAAAATAAAAGGGGGTAGAGGAGGATTGCTTTCTCTGTCTGCTATGAAGTACATTCTGAATGACTTCCTGAACTGTGGACTGTATTACTTGGAAAAATATGTGAATATATATTCTTTTAGGTGGAAGAAGGTATCTTGAAACTAAGAAATGCTGGCACGGAGCAAGATTTGGGTATCCAGTACAAAGCCCTCAAACCGGAAGTGGACAAGCTTAACATAATGGCAGCCAAAAGACAACAGGTATAGTGATGGCAGCTCTTTCTTCTGCGTTTTATTTCTTCTTTACCAAAATAAGAAAGTAAGGCAGACTTGCTGCTCTTGGACAGTACCCATTGCTGCTAATACCTTTTTTGTTACTTTTTTTTTTTAACTTTATTGCTGAGTACTTTGTTGCACTCCACCATGTTTAGGAAATTTGAGCTTGCCTGGTAAGCAGGAAGTCTGCTCAGTTGTAGCGTACTGCTACTGACAGAATTTGTTCTAGTCGTATTTGTTTATGTTAATGCTTTAGTACCTTGATGAAATGCTGCTTCCCAAGACTTGCACTCCCCATTTTGAAGCAGTGCAGGTGTGGGTAAGGAAAGAGAATTGAGATGTGAGTTGGTGCCTGGTGCACTCACCACTAGACCACACTGCCTTTGTGGTTCACACAGATGGACTGAATGTGTCCATTTAAACAGGGAGCAAAAGTCATGGCTGGGCACAGAATTACAACTCTTTCCAAGAAAGTGAGTGGTGGTGCTGGTTAGTCTTGCACTGAAATGCCTATTTGAGAAGGGGTTTAGAATCCTGTTTGTTATGTGTATGTTCTGTGTTTGGATAGCTTGTGCTTAACCTTACATTGCATGTAAAATTTGTTTTGTTCAACAGCAGTGTTGTGACTCATTCTTGTGTAGGTAAGTTTTCAAAAGAAAGCAGAGATGTGGGCATTTATCAGAAATAGCATAATTCTTGTAGAACACTTTTTGTTTGTTTGTTCTGGTGATATGTACAAACCAAAACTGCTTATGCACCTCTGACACTGCTTGGGTTTTTTTTTTTTTTTTTTTTGCACAGATTCATCTTTGAAAATAAACTGGGTACAGTCTAAAATGGATGGCCAGTTGGTTATGTATCTAAAATCTGATTGCAGTAAATGGGTGTAGGGTTGTGATAGCAATGCAATAAATGTTCTTAAACTGCTTTGTGATGGATTGTTCCATGCTATGGGAAGTAGTTGTACTAAATTTGTAAGCCTGCCTGGAGTGCCCTCCCTGCTTAGTGTGCATCTTAGAGGTCACATATTACCCATTCATTTTGAAGAGTCTGTCAGATTTTTTCCTTTCCTCAGTAAGGCAGCACACTTCTTCATTTTTCTCACCTCTTTGTAAGATTTAAGAGGTAACTTTAAAGTGCTCATACTGCTAATAACTGTTTTCATTCTTGTTTCATAAACTTACTGCTTGTGATGGACTCAGAAGCTTTATCTATTCATAGTGCTTCTATTCCAAAACAGAGGTGATGGGGCTTCAGAGAATTGCAGCAGTGAATGTTTGGAAAAGACCTATGGACTCGCTAATCTTAAATTAGCAGTAGTTATAGTCATTGGATTAATTTTGTCTCATTGGAGATGAACAAGGAGTTGAATGAGATGATATACTTGTTCATCTAAAATTAAGTACCTGAGTCTCTTGAGGAGGGTAAACTCCATCTTCTAGGTGTGATTAAAGAAAACATTCTGGTTGTGAGTCTTGGAGTTTAAATTAAAGAAGATCTTGCTTCTCGTGTGCAACTACAAGACAAGATTGCAGGGGAAGCCTCTTGTTTGTTTGATAGCTAAAAATTAGCGTGGTTCTTAAGTTATCTAAAAATGTAAGGTATTCTGTTTTGAGGATTTAGGTTTCTGTGTAATTCTGTAGATCTAATGCAAACTGGAAAGAGTGGGGAGAAAAATGTGTGTTCACAACTTCTGTGTCCACCTGATTTACGGGTGTTACCAGCTTTCAAAATGCTGGTCCTCTACTGTGGCGAGGAGCAAAAATTCAACCTCGGATGTTGAATTGTGGAGTTGTGACTTGCCCTACAGTACACTTTTTTTTTTGGGTCTTTGTGAAGCTGTTGTGTTTTGAAATTAGTTGAGCCCTTAAGAATAGGAGTATTCAATCAGAAGATTTGAGCATACTAGGCAAAGAACCTGCCTTTTTTTGAAGGTGCAGGGAGACAGTGTATAGATGTTAAACGTGGGGAATGTTTTCAAATGCTTTTTTCCTTTAATTTTCCTAATAGGAATTGAAAGATGTGGGTCACCGTGATCAAATGGCGGCAGCCAGAGGAATTCTACAGAAGAACATTCCCATTCTTTATACAGCATCCCAGGCCTGTCTGCAGCACCCTGATGTAGCTGCTTACAAAGCTAACAGGGACTTGATCTACAAACAGCTTCAGCAGGCGGTCACGGGCATCTCAAATGCAGCTCAAGCAACGGCATCAGATGATGCTGCCCAGCAGCAGGGTGGAGGTGGAGAGCTGGCTTATGCTCTGAACAACTTTGATGTAAGTTTTGAATCCTTTATGTGTTTTTAAAAAAAAAAAAAAACCAAACTGGTAACTCCAACTCTTGTGTTTAGTTTACCTGATTTACTAGCAACAGCTTGCTTTTAGTTATATTGCCTGAAGGATCATTTTCTACTGAAATACAGCAAGTCACAGGTGAAGTAGGCTTTTATTTTTTAAAAAGTCTTTTTCCAAACTGGGATTGATGGAATATAGAAAGTTATATATGCAGTTTGTGGTGATTGAAGGCTGTCAAGTTAAACTACCTCTGAAATAGCAGTTAGCTTACTGCTACATTAGATGTAAGCCCTTGGTTTATTTGAAATTGATTATTTCATAATATATTTATGTAATGTATTCTTGTAGATGACAGAAATGACTTATTAAAAGTGAATAATGTATTTGGAATTGCCCAAACTACCTATTGAGAGGAACATGAAGTGGGAAGTTTAATATGATCTTTGGTTGGGAATGAAGTAATTTCACACTGATGTGTTGTACTGATCTGTCATATTCTTTATCTTGTATTCAGTAAGTTACTGAGGATAGCCATGCATTTTTACTGAGAACACTTTCCTTTTGAAGCCAGTATTCTGTGTCTACCACTGATTCAGCCTCTGAATTTTAAACACCTTGGCACCAACTTACCAACTTACCTCTAAAACTTTATTGCAAAGCCATCACTCAAAAGGTGTTTAATATTTTTGGTTTTGCCAGATATTGCTCACCTTCTCCTTTTTGCTCTTAACACTCTTGCTCCGCCCCCACATTACTTTCTCTGCCATGGCTTTTTTAACCAGGATAAAGTACTATTTGAGTTCTCTCTGTGCCCAGTGTGAAGCCTTTCTATGTGATCTCTTGGGTAATAAGAGCATGTCATGGTTGTCTTGATCTTTGTGACTATGACTTCAGTTTTAAGTCTGCTTTTCTTAAATACCATCAGTTGTATGTTCAGCTACATAAGTCTTAAGAACGTGCCTCAGGCTAGCACCCAAGGGGTCACAGGTTTGAGCAGGTATCTGTGGGAGGGGAAGGCAGGTCCTGTGACAACACACAATGTTAAGGACTGACTTGGGTATGTGGAATTGAAGAAGCAATTCAGTTCAGGTCCATGGATTGGCTAATCTAGCTCAAACCGTTTAATGTGATTTCTGATACATGGCCATATTTTACTATATGAACTTTCTAATATATGGCCAGAGACTTTTTTGAGTGTTGCAGTTCACGTGGAGCTTTTCAGCTTTTAGTTCCACTTTGTGGGGCTCCCTAATAGCAGCAGGGCTTGTTCGGCAGGCTGGCTTCAGTGTGCGTTGTGTGCAATAGCTTTGTCATCTCATTCCTGCCAGAGGAGACTGACAAAACAAATGTGTTCAGGTTCTCAGCAGATGTTATCCCTGCACTTCATTTCCTGCTAATGTTTGAGTGTTATTGCGCTCTTGTAATAGAGGCTTTGCACACACACGCCCCCAAATACTCCAGTGGTTTTACTGTGATGGTAAAATATTAAATGGCTACCAGAAGATAACAAGATAATCATTATCTCTGTTTTCGATAGGGCAGCTCTGGAGTTGTAGTGTACTACCATTGTACTATCTGCACAGGTAAAAGTTTCAGGAAAAATGAGGAGCGTGTTGGAGAACACGTGCCGTGTTCTAATCCTGCCACGAAGGCTCTGCAGTTACTCCTTAGGGAGAGAAAATGTACTGGCTGGTGGGAGAAGCAGTGGTTGTGATGCTGCTGGTGAAGTTAGCTGGCATACAAACTGATTGCAAAAACTCTGATTTCAAAAAACTTTGGGGCTTCTTTTATAAAGAGTTAGCAACATCCTCTTCTCTTGCCCCCGCAGTAGGAAGAAAACCCACCCAAACCCTAAACAAACCACCAAACCTTGAAATGGCCAGATAATTTTTCCTTAATAAATTGCAAACCTGTTTAAATAAACCACCTGAAAGTACTCACAAGGTGATAAATACTACACTGCTTCTTCCTCATGAACTTCTGTGAGTGGTGGTATTGACCCCTTGAAAAGCAGATACATCAGTGCTGCTGTTTCAACCTGAAGTTTCTCAGTATGAGCTGTGCTTAGTAATACTCTGTGAAGATAAACCTGTGATAGTTTTCTGCCATGAAGAAATTGATTTCTGTGCTGTTTGAAACATTCGTGTTGACGTTTCACTTTGAGGATTTTTGAGAATACTGTTGTATTTACCTGCGTAATGGTGAAGAGAAGAGAGACTGGATAAACTAGGACAACAGAGCACTACATATAGGGCTCATTATGGACGTTTGTTTTCCTTGGGTTTTTTTTTGTTCATGATGGGATAATTATATCTGACAAGTTAACTAGTGAAGACATGTCCGGATTGACATGTAGTTAAGAAGAGTTCTGTACTTTGAACCTTATTTGTGCTGGCACGTTTGATTTTTGCCATTCATGTAACGAGGCTTCCTGTGGCCAAGTTTTGTTTAGCTGTCAAAGCAGCACAAGAAATGACTAGCAATGTAATCTGCTGGGGAATCTTTTAGTACTTTTATAAAACTACTGGTGAAAATTATCCTCAGTGCCAAAATTGTGTGGTGTTTGCCTTTTATGCCTGATCAGGGGTTTGCTGTAAATGTTGGTTGTCTTGATGACTTAACAGTAACTTACTGCTTGGTCTGATTACTAATTTCTAAAACCTTTCTTTTACTAGAAACAAATTATTGTGGATCCATCGACCTTCAGCGAAGAACGTTTTAGGCCTTCCCTGGAAGAGCGCCTGGAGAGCATAATTAGTGGAGCAGCCCTGATGGCTGATTCATCCTGCACACGTGATGACCGACGGGAACGTATAGTTGCCGAGTGTAATGCAGTGCGACAGGCCTTGCAGGATCTACTTTCAGAATACATGGGGAATGTGAGTATCTTCTGTTTGTTTAGTTTGTGTGGTTTCTAATTCCATGTGATTATCTGAAATGTGGAATTGAAGCTGTGTGTCTCGAAGCTGGTTTATTCTGTTCCCAAACAGAATATGAACAGTAACCAGTAGTCCTGAAAGGTTTGTCGGGAGGCAGGATCAAAGGTACTTAAGTCAGCAATGATGCTTATCTTAAAATGGATCTCTAGACTTCCAAGCAACTATTATCATCATAAAGTGTTAACCCTTCAGCACTGTTTTTATTTTGTGACTGTTAATACTGGTGTGTATAGAAATTCAATAAAATTAGTCTGTTTTTCTGCCTCAGTTTACTTGGGTAACTTGGCTTATGGAAAAAGTAGTACTTCTTCACTTCTGTTGAAGCTTGGGAAGTTTAACTGTGTCATCTTTTTAGCTAAAGGCATAGATTCTCAGGACCAAGTTAATTACTGTTGCTACTCAGTTTGAGTAGAGGTGATGTACAAAGTTAAATATTTAGTAAGAAATCCTGAGGACAGTTCGGTATAAATATTGGACTCTGAGCAGTTTTCTTCCAGTGTTTACGCATTTAATGTGCACGCAGTATTTGAAGCTTGAGAGTGTTTCTGCGGTTGGAGTAAGTGTCATGTCATGCGGATGAGCTTCTGCATTTGACGGCATCATGCTATAATACTGGACTTCCTTCCCCTCCGTTACCTCTTTGTTCTTATCCCAGTGTATTTTAATCTGAGTAGCTCTTGCTATGTTGAGAGATGAGGTTGGGATATCCTAAGATTTAGACTATGTCTAGTCTTTAAACTTAAATACTGACTTCCATTTCCAAAAAGTTGATTTCGGATGAAAAGTTGCAGAAACGGCAACAACTTAAGCCAACTATGTGGCTTGTAGCACTGTGGCAAGTAAAATTGGCTGAAGAAATCTTAATGGGATGAGGCAAAGCCTTATTTGTGCTTTTGAGCATGTTTGGGGTAAAACTTAGTTCAGAGATTTTTTTTAGACAGTAGAATTTATTTAGGAACATTTCTGTGTTACATACCTTACCTTCAAATCTTTTGGCGAAAACTACTTCAGCATTGACTAAAACTGGTCCAAAGGCTACCATGTGTGGATTAGGGTGGTATAATTTGGAGAACAGATGCAGTGTGTGGTAGAGAGAAAGTAAAACAAGGATTTCTGTTTACCAAAGACAAGGACAAAGTAATTGAACAAAACTGAAAGCAGAGTCTTATATAGCCTGCGGGCTGAGCTAGGTACTTCATGTAGTCTGTCTTAATTGCTTGTGAAAGTAGCTTGTGCTCAGCATTGACATTGTATAGAACTTAAGACTGTAGCTGGGAAGCAAGCCGCTAAGTTGTGCCATTTAAAATTCCTTTGAGCGGGGTGTTTTATTAGTATATGATGCATCTGTAATCATCCCTCAAACAAATGTGCTGCTGGATTGGATGAGGCCCTATTGGCATGATTCAGAATAAAACATCCACCAAATTCTCATTAAAAATGTGGAAGAGGTAAATGCTCAGTCTTGCACGTAAGAGTTGGTGGCATTTCTTGTTGAAAGTCAATACCTATGTAAGATTGCAGAGCTCTGACTTCTTCCTTTTGCAGAAATGCCTATCCTCCTCCCCGGCCATGTACTGTTGTCTCTGATATGCAAGTTAAAGTAATCATGCTGAGATGGAAAGAATATATTCCCTGTGTTATCTCTTTCAACACATTGTGAAATTAGTGGAGCGTACTGAATTTTTTAAAGTCACTGCTATGTTATGATTGTAGACAGTGTAGTTGGGGAAATGAGATTAGAAATTCAGTGAAATGGAGTGGAAAAAGCAATTGATAAATTATGGTGAAAATGTGGGATGGTGTGTAAAAAATCCATACCCAGGGTAGAAAACCCCTCAATGGTTAAGCTGAAGAATGAATAATAGTTGGGAATCTAAATGGTGAAAAAGGTTTGATACATCTGCAGGAAGAGTAGGGATGTGCTGACTTACAGTAGTGGTAGAGGAAATGTCATATCGTATATATGTATGATATACCCACAGCTACAGTACTCAGCCATCTCCTGTTGTGCTTTTCTCCTCTGAAGAAGGAAATGAATCAAGCATTAAATCTGTTAATTGCACAGCACTTGCAGTGCACCATATATCTCATCTGAGTGCTAGAATAAGAGGTGTTTATTGGCCAAGCATAAAAATTCAGAGAGAAGATTGGATGAGGGATATGCTGGAAAGGTTGAAGCGGGGGAATGTCTTGAGGCAGATTCCCTTTTGCTTTTAAATGCCTTCTGTTTTAGTGACTTTCTCTAGCTTTTGGGTTTTCTTTCAGATCTCTGGCAATAAAAACCGCTGTTTCCTAGATAGTTTATAACTCAGTTTAGTGTTTTGGACCCATAGTTTAACTGTCTCTCTGGGCCTGTCCCCGAGGGTCTCTAAGTCTGCAAGCGTTGCAGGCTGTGTTACAACATGTGGCAGAAGTTTCTATCTGAATAACAGCTTTCAGTGATAAACTGAATTGTAGGATCTCTTGGCCCCTGTTGCATCTGCTGCCATGGTGATGAAGCCTGTGATTGTGCCCTGAAAAGAAGGGCAGGATTTGCTTGTTCAGTAGTTTGTTACAGAAGTTTGTATCCCCTTTTCTTAGATTGGTGTGCGTTTTATTCCTTTTCCATCTGGCACACCTATCCTGCCATTTTCAAGAGTAGCCTGACTTGGTCATGCTAAATTTTGTACATCAAGGCCAGTATCCTGTTGCGACAGTGGTCAATAGTGGATGCCTACAAGAAAGAGGACAGTAACAAGGGAGGTGTGTAGTTTTACTTGCCCAAAATATCCTCTAAGTGCTAGCAGTCTGCAGCTCAGATATTTGCAGAGCTAGCATCGCCAAGAGCATTTAATGGCTCTTGATGGACTTTTCCCTAATGAATCTGTAGAGTTTCTTTCTGAACCCTTATAAACTTACAACATTCATAATCTTCATTAGCAAGGAGCTCTCCTGCTTAAATAGGTGCCGTGTGAAGAATAATCTCCTCCTTTTGTTTTGAAGCAGAACAACCTTCTGCGTGTTCTGTTGGACGTTTCCTCCATCTCGTTTAGGAAAAGACCCTGCGCAGTTACTCCTTGCTCATCCTTTTCTATGCCACTTACATTGTTTTGGAGCCATATCATGTAGGAGATTTCAGTCTTATCTTCCCCAGAATGAAGTGTCCTAGTTTTATTAGGTGCTTGCCATAAACAAGATATTCAACACCTCCTCTCAGCTTTGGCTGTGCCCTCATTATCAAACAGCATGGTGGATTAGGATGGGATTTGTAGAGTGAATTAGGACTCGATGCCTGTGCTTATCTGCATTTCACAGAAGCTTGCATCAGCTGATTTTAGCCTAGTCCTGTGGACTGGGTGCTAGTTAGCATTTGGTGTGGTAGTGGCTGTCTCCTTGTTTACATCCACTCAGAGAATCCATGTTGTGGCCCAAGAAGGCTCTGAGATGAGAATCATCATGCACGAAGCGACAGTGATTGGGAGATGAGTTTCAAAAGCGCACTTCTGATCTGAGCCAAAATGCTGGTGTAAATACATTGCACGATCTTCTCCTGCGCCTTGCCTGGATCTTCAGATTCACTTTGAGATTTGGGGACCGGAACTGCATCTGCCATTCAGGATTCAGGCAGAGCCATGGTATCTTCTGGTTTTGTTCTTTAGTCCTGTACTAACAATGCCTGACACTTGATTTGCTTTCTGATAGCTGCTGAGCACTGAGGTGGTATCTTGATGAAATGGCTACCATGAATATTTATCTTCAGAGTCACAATGGTAGGAGTCTGTTTCTGTGAATGTTAAATTAGATGGTCTTTCCCTTGTGCATCACTTATTACCTATGTCCACTGAACTTCATCTGCCATTTTATTACCCAGTGTCTTGGTTTACAAGCCACATTCCTTTAAAATGCCAGCTGTTCATCCCTTAATTGGAGCATCTGATTCTTTAGCTTTTTCCTGTCATCTTCCACTCCACCTAGGGAGAGCTGGCTTCTATCATGGCTTCTGCTTACTTCTCACAATTCCAACAGAAAACAGTTTTACTTTTTAAACTAGCATTGCAGATCCCTCCTGGATTGAAATAGCAAACATGAATGTCTATATGCATTTGATTGTTATTACTTGGACTAAGCTTGATTCTTACTGCTAGTGCTGAATGGCAGTGCAAGGATGGGAAGGCCTAAAAAAATTCCTTATTGATTCTAACTAGCACTGTAAAAGCAGAGTAGTCTAACGTCTTGGATCTGGGATCAACTGCCTGGAGTGCAATAAATTGACCACATCAGTCATAGCTAAGTTTGTAATATAACTAACTGATGGCAAGATCCAGATCTTTGTGTGATCTGGTACTGTCAGGCATTCTTGGTGTGTAATTTATTAATTAAATGAAAAAATTTCAAGGCATATTTGAGTTTAGTTGGACACAGATACCAGACTTAGGCAGGGGACGAGGACAGAACAAAGCATCTACTTGAATGATGTTCAAGATTAATAGTACACCAGTGAAGAAGTTAGTAAGAAAGCTAGGATCCTGAGTGCAGCAATATAACCAAATACAACAGAAAGTCTTTTGTGTCTAACTCCATAATCTTGTGTGGGTAGACATTGACCGGTTGCAGTTTGGTCCAAATAAAAAGTATGAAGCAGAATATTTTTTTGACACTACTATCAATTTATCCCAGTGTTGCCTTTGCACTAGCAGCTGGTGTGATATCTCTCCCAGTGTAGAGAGCAGGTACAATTCTTGTCCATGTCTCTGCTTTTCTGTACTGTACTAGTCAACTCTGCCTCAAATTTATATGTGTAGTTTTCATTGCAGTTACATTATCTAAACTACTTAAAGTGAATGCATAAAAAAAGAACAGTGGGCTGATAGAGCCAAAATATTTCTGCATTTCTGAGAAGCTGGTATGTAGAATGTAGAGGTAAGAAAACGTGTCTGCAGACACAAAAATCCACGAACTTTAAGTCATGACAGGGTATGTGCTCTGTCCTTTAACTCTCCATGGGTGGTGGTAGCACAGAACTTGGGCAGCTTGCCTTGATTTTTAGCTACTGTGTTAAATATGGTAAACATAGGAGATTATGGTTTTTGAGGTTGGGGTTTTGAAGTTGGGGTTTAGCGGGTTAGAAAGTGCAGGCCCTCCGCTGGAAACTTAACCAGAAGTTTCCAGTCTGCTCTCAGTTTGACTACGTTGAACTTGCAGAAGACATCAGATTGACATGTAAGACTGGAAATAAAAACTGTCTTAAGCTTTTGACAGTCATTTTTATTTCTTGATGCAAGTGCCCTGAGGGATGGGGACAGTTGGGCTTCTTTCCATAAGCCCTGTTTTAGAGCCACTCAGCAGCGGTCAGAGGTGTCCAGTTCTGTTTAGTATGCACAGCAATGTGCAGAGAGCTCTTGTTTTAAGTCTGTTCTGTACCCCATCAATTTCTAATGCATATAGCTACCCTTTCATACACACACCAGTAACTCGGACATGTACTAGCATAAACTTTGTCAGAAATTCTAGTTTGGCTAGCGTGCAATGCAAACCCAGAGCCCCATTGTGCACAACACGCTCTTGTACAATAAAATCCCTTGTTACTACATTTGGAAATGATAAATCATGTTACATGAAGTAGCTTGACAGGTCCTATTTCAATGGGAATTTTAGTGCTTTCATATTAACATTCTGACTGTGTCCTTGACTGTCTGGATTGCATTAGAGGTGCTTGGCAGCAAATGGAGAAAAACCATGGGGGCTGGTTTCAGAGCAGGCATTCCAGGCACAGATTATTTCAGCTTTTTTTTTTTTTGGTTTCCATCTTCTGTTTGGCCTCAAGTGGTTGAGTATCATAGCTGGGTGTGTTTGGGGGTGGGGGTTGTATTTCTTTTAATGTTAGATTTTAATCTAATTTACAATTGTATAGTACAGCTTGAAGGTAAGTGAGGCAGCTGAACCCCAGGTTGCTGCACTACACTACCTAGTAGGAACTCTTGCATGCTGGCCAGTGTGGTTTGGCTCTCAGGATATCTGAAGTAGGTCTCAACACTTCTGGTTTTAGACTTGGTGGTCTCGTAACTTGCTAAATGCATGTTTTGCACCCGGTTTCTGTCTTTAGTGCGTTTATGGAAATGTACTACTCCAAGTACTGTTTCCTCGATCTTAATTGCACTGTTTTGCTTTTCTTCCCTAAGCTTCTTTGAGCGTCTCTGATGCTTGAAAATGAATGGGCAAGAAAGTGCCTAGCTTATCTGTTCAATATCGTTTGGGAGAAATAATTTTGTCTTCAGAACTACTAGCAAAGGATATTTTTACTCCTGACACACTTGTGATTTACAGAATGTAGATGTGTTTTCGTTATGAATTTGCCTATTAATAATGTTGATCCACAGCTTTGTATTCCCATCAAGGATCCAAGCTTGGAAAGGAATGTTTCTGAATTTTCACATGACTGTAACACTTATTTACAGCAAGTATCTATATATTTGAAGGGACTCTTGCATAGCCCTTTTAATGAAAGTAACTGTTTCTGTGGAAATAGATGTGAATTAAAATGGCACTGATCCATATTTATGATAAAGATGCTGATAAAAATTCTGCCTTGAGATAATCTACACTTTCTTTTTTAATATTGTTTCTGTCAGTTTAAGATGCTTGAATGCTGACGTGATGGACGTAGTTTGAAAGCCTGGATGGATTTTCCTGTCATGGACTTTGCTGTTCAGTAAAAAGAGCTATGCTGTTATGCTGGGCACTAATTTCCATAGACATTAGCAGTTTGACAAAGATGCTGCTTTCAAAAACAAAACATTTCTGAAGTGATACAGTTTTTAAGTTTAATACTCACAGGCTGACATAGGGTAAATAATTCAGCATACGTGGAGTGAAGCCTGATGCAGATGATAATTTCACACTGCATCAGTCTGGCATTTTCGGGACGTGGAAACGAGCTTTCAGGTTGCTTACCCAACATCATCCGGGCTTGGAACTTAGCATGGGGTATGTTTTCAGAAGGCGTTCTGGGAACTTTTATTTCTTAGGTAGTAATACAAGGGCCTATGGAAATAAACAGAAGCCAGCTCATGCAAAGCTTTATCAGCCTTTTGAGCTTTGGGTTTTAAAGCTCTTGAGAGCTCCCTGTCATCCCAGTGGTTACTCTGGGCTCATCCTGATCTGCACGTGGAATTGTTGGTTCAGAGATCCCGAACAACTGCTGCGATGAGGGTGCTCAGCCTCAAAGGGGAGGGAGGGCAGCACATCTGGGCTCTGGTTGTTTGTCATGGCTGGTGCAGCCAGCCTCTGCTGAGGCTACCAATTCATTTATGCAAGTGGTGCTACTTGAAAGTCCTGAATACTTTTTCAGGCCCAAGGCAGCGTTTGTGCTATGCAGTGAGAATGCGTTTCTTAAAGAAGCACATGGCTGGTTTAATGCCTACTTAAAGAAACCCAACAAAGCCCAGCACTTCACACCTGAAGTCTAGTTCCAGCACAAGCTTAGCAGTCTATTGAAATCTTAAATCATTGCTCTTCTCCATCCACTACCTTCAGCTTTTGCTGCTTGTTTGGTGCAAAATTGCTAGTAATAACTCTTAAATTGAATGGATTTGACAGTAGCTGGGACTTAGTCTAAAACTGTCTTGTACAGCAGTACTCAGCCTTGCAGTCTTTCCACGCATTTCAGCATTTTTGTTGTAGACTCTGAATATATGTAAAAGAAGGAAGGTTACTGCCCTCACTTCCAATGCTCACTCCATTCATTTGTGCAGCAGAATTGAAGTCTAATGCTCTCTCCAAACTTGAGAATTTAGTCCTGTAGATACCTTGTGTGGTAGTGAAGGCTTCCATCCTACTTGATCCCTCCTTTCCTCCCCCACCCCATTAGGTTTGTATTGATGAAACATCTGTTTTTCCTTTCTTGTTAGACATATGTCTGTCTCCAGTATTAACACATATCTAATATCTTCTAATCTTACATTATAAATCCAGACCTTTCTTAATTAAATGTTGATCAAATAATATTTAAGATTGGTGCAAGGAAGACCTGAAATAATAAGGTGTGCACACTTGTTTTGTGATATGGTGGTTGGCATTTAGCAGCGTTTTACTTTTGTTGAGCTGTAAACCATTTTACATAAATATGCTAAAATGCTGTGCATGGATTCTGCTTTAAAATTCTGTGTCATTTGAATTCTACCATTTTGTAGGAAAACATTTGAACTCTGTCTGTGTAAGATTAAATATATAGTCACCCCTAATGAAGCTCCATTTGGTGATACTTGAGTACTCTCTCATAGCCAAAATTGAGGAGTATAGATGGAACAGAGCATGTAAATTTGCACAGTGACTACTGATCTGTGCATAAACAGTCTTTTAGCCTCCAGCAGGATCATGCTCTCAGCGTGCAGAAGTATTACACACACAACTGGGCTTTTGAATCTCTCTTGTTGGAGGAAAGGGATGATGGAATTATTACAAAGTTGGAATACTAAAATTCTTGCATCACAACAAAATACTTGCATCTCAAGTCCTGGACTTTCCCTTTTTTCTTTAGCCTTGATCTAATACAAACTCTGGATTAAGTTCCTATCTTTCTGCCAGATGGGATTCAGAAGATAATGAAGTGAGAGAATGAGGACAGTTGCTGTGTATGTTATTTTCTCGTACCACTTACATCCCGTCCAGTTCTCCGGTGATATGCAAAAACTGTTGTGCTCTTTTTTTTTTTTTTTTGCTTTCCAATACCTCTTCACCTTTTTTATAGATCCTGATGCAAGCAGTAGAGGTCTTGATGGGAATCCAGAATTTCTATTCTAGACGTGGTGTTTAAGATCTAGACCGTGCTCTCTTCTTAACCTCCTCTTAGCCTGTGTAAGAAAGCTGATGTTCTGTAACGCTCATAATGTGTCCCAGAGCTTTAGACCTACTTTGTCCCAGAAAGTCAACTGAATCAATACAGAATAATTAGCGTTTGTGGCTTATCCAAGTAGTGGCAGCCCTCCTGAATGTAAATAGAGGTGGAAGAGTGACTTAATCCTTCTCATGTCTGAGGAAGGGATGAAGGTTAAGCTGTATCTTGGAAAGCTGTTGAAATAGAAGAGAAAATTTTGGCTTCCTGCTGGTCTGCGTAGGGACATGTTTCTTCAGCAGGAGGGACCCGAGTTAGAGGCAAATGGGCAGAGGAGAAACAGAGCGGAGGCAACTTGTATATGCCAGGGTTAAAAATCTTCTGCTGAAAGCTATTTGAAAAGACTTGCTTCGTGACTTTGGAGACTGTATACTGAAAAATTATTCTTGCTGAATTGGCACTCTTATAGAGTGGTTTCTTTATAATAACAGCAACAAGCCTACAGGCTCTCAGGCCAAGAACTTCCTTGCAAAGGTGTGCTAAAAGATGCATTTTCCTCAGTGCCAATTAAAAAAAGGCCATAAGGGGAAAACCAGGGCATTTGCAAAGTCGCATGGTTCTGAGCTTGCCTTCACAAACAACTGTGCCTTTCATAAATTGAGTGTATTTTTCTTTAACATCTGTATGTTTCAGATTGAATGCAAATGCTGTGTGAAGTGCAGCCATTCGTGGATTATTGTCTCATACTGCATATATGTTAACCTCTCACTGTCAAGAAAAAAGGTTTTTGCCATTGATTGGGTGCTGTACTGCTGCCATATGTGGCCCAAAAAAAAAAAAAGCAAGCTTTTCAGCTCAGAATCTCTTCTGTATGCCTGAGGTGCTGTCATCTGTGGCTTACTGAATATGATAACTTGAATTGACATTATCAGTTACTTTATGAAACCTGCGGAAAGAACTTGGAAAATGAAGACTGGTAGCTCTTTTGGAAAAAAAAAAAATAAATAAAAAGACTTTGAAAACAAAAGGTTCTTGGTTTAGAAACTGTTTAACTTTGTAGGTATGGTATCTCGAGAGCTAAGTATCTCTGCGGAGCAAAGGAAACGCGGGTGGTGTGGGAGTGTGCAGTGGAATAACTGGAGAGAGATGAGGTACAGTTCTTGTGGGTGCAAACAAGTTAGTCTTGGTGGTTGCAGTCTGGTTTACTAGCTCTGCTAGGCTAAGGTGTTCAGGCAGCAGGTGGGTGCCCTTGGTGGGGGGTTCTCTGGCCACCTAGCCCTTTCTGCTTCTTGCCGGCTCCATATTTTCCTTCTAGCTTCCCTTTCATCTGCTGCATTTTAGGGAATATATTTTGGTTCCATATTTAAAAGGTGGACTCCTTAAGAAAAAAAAAAAGTACTTTTTATTGTCTTTATGTTAAGTTCAATGAATTTTGGACTAATGTTCCCACCTACAAGTGAGGCAGGCACCTTTTTGTTTTGTGTGTGTTTTTTTTTTTTTATAATGACAGATTAAGATTTGTTCATGCAGTGTGAGGCTGCACACGGGGGCAGACTGGGGGAGTCAGAGCATTACTATCTTAAACTAGTCAGGACTTCAAATAATTCTCATAGTGTTAAATTTTTTAATGTTGTCTTGATGTATGAATGTAGTTGCATAACTTCGCTCAAAATTAAAAGAAATACACACAAAATGTTAAGGAATGCTGGAGATCCTGAAGTATCTTCCTGTGACTTCGTCAAGACATCCCTCATTATGTGCTTGAGACTTATCTATATTTTGAGGTTTCTTTTCTTTCCTGATATCAATGTGTGACCATTTGTATTGACAGCTTTCAGGTTCATTCCAGATGCTAATTAGCAACATAGGTATCTGATGATTTTAAAAAAATCCTGTTTCCTGAGTAGGAAGATAACACTGGGACTTGTTTGTAGCACTCATAGTCTGTCCTGTGTCTCGTGTTGGAAGGTCTTAACGGCTGTTTCTTCTTTTCAAGCTTCCCAACAGTTAAATTACAGCTGTGAATGTCAGTGGTGGCCCAAGTCATACACTACCACTTACATGTTATCCCCACGTTTTTTAACCTAGTACTGTGCATTGTTTTTAAGTATGCGTTAATTTTATTCAAAACATCTTAGCTAAACCCTAGCAATTAATTCTACTTGTATAGAGGTTGAGCAACTGGCTACGTTGTATTGCCCAAGTGGCTTCTGTGTCTGGCTTCAATTTCATTTCCCTTTTTTCAAAGGGTTCATGTGTGTATCTTCCCCACCTCATCAGTCAGCTTCTTGGACAGTGTAGCGACAAATTTGTAATGTGGGGCTTGCTTGCTCTTCCCTGCTATGCCTTTGAACCTCTCCTTTGAGGACTGC
Source organism: Fregata magnificens (assembly GCA_013389945.1). Taxonomy (NCBI): domain Eukaryota; kingdom Metazoa; phylum Chordata; class Aves; order Suliformes; family Fregatidae; genus Fregata; species Fregata magnificens. The sequence goes on along the minus strand of WAAD01012240.1, from coordinate 28,625 downwards.
CTTTATTGAGTCATTTTGGGGCAAGAAGGCGACACGAGAGCTCTGATGTCAAGTACAAAATAAGACTGCAGCTATATCATTTAATACTGTTCCCCTTAAATGCCAAATTGTGAATTTCCTTAGAGGCAGAATGAGTTTTTGGGCACCTCTCCAGGAGTCAAAGAATCCCAATTCTAGAGGTCACTGGACTGAAAAAAGCCAAGAAAACAAGAAGTTAATGCAGAACTAACTGAAATGTTAAAAAAAAAAAAGTTGAAAGCCCTTCTGTCTTGCACCTGAGCAGTTGACCCCTTTGGAGCTAATGGCCTGCAAGATGGTGGCGTTTCTTCCTGCGGGACCTTTTAATTGAGGAAGGCAGGGTCTTCACAAACTTAAAAGTTTATGTTCTTGTGTTGCGAGCACTGGTTTGAAGCAGGCTTGGCTCTCTTGTAGCTGCGGGTAAGATTGCTGCCCAGGCTTGCCTGGGTACGGTGGTCTCCTGCTTATCTCCCACTTCTGTTGTCATACACAGCTTTTCTCACCCTGAAAGGCTGCTTCTGTATATGCATATATGCAGATACTGTGGGACTCTACTACGGGAACTGCAACTAAAATGAATGAGGAGATCCTGTAACAAATATGTGTGTAGAGAAAAAGGTAGTAATTAAGCAGCAAATCTTCATGTCCTGATACTCCCTCATATGCTATCATGAAGACTTATTCACAGAGAATGTAAAACTGCCTTTTTGGTGACAGGTCTCCAAACTTCCTCTAAATTTTTATCCTCCATCAGTTTTGTAGTGCTGTAGAAACATCTTCCCCTCCTGTCCCCCCTGCAAATCGTGGGTACTCTCAGCTGGAGTTTAGGAAACCTTTTTGAAACAGCAGGACTAAATCAAGTACACAGGGAACTCATATCCCTTGGGAGTATTCCTGGAGTCATTTCCAGTAGATGGATTAATTTATTTTATGCATTTTGTAAACTTGCTCTATGACTTTGTTTATATTGCCCACTGCTGGAGCAGTGCCTATGTAAAGGGAAGGGTGCTTTCAGTACTAGACTGCAGTGAAGTGTATATTCAGTTAAAGCTTATTTCTTGGTGTAAAACTGGATTTAACCAGCTGGGTTTTTCAGATCACTGTCAGCTTAAGTACATTCAATGTCTCTGTTTTTCTGTGCCAGACTGTACAGTTCTGTACATTAATTCTGTTTTGAATAGCTGCTGCTTTATCATCTATCTAATGCTAATTTAAGTCATCTATCTAATGATTTCTTTACAAGTAGAGGCTGATAAAGTAAAAATGTGAAATACCTCTGCATCCCATAGCTCTCTGCTTTGCTTTACTTCATTTTTCTGAACGCTTACCATAGGTGATGCTACCTTCCTGCTCCACCTCGGATGTGCTGACTGCTCCTAAATGGTTTATTTCCTTTGACATTTGTTTTCTTTTAAAGAAGGGCAGCCACTTTGTATGTGTCAGGCTTGTGCTGGAATTTTAAATACTTTAATGCATTCTCATTATCTGCAAGGGTGGCTGGCTAATTGGTTAGCTTAGTAAATAATGGCTTGATACTGTCTCTGTAAAGGATGACGTTATACATGCCACATTTTAGTGCCTTTTTAATCCTGCATGGTTCCTCGGTGAGTCACTTGCTTTAGGTAAATGGAGGTGATGCGAATAAGGTTGCTGGCTTTCTTTAACTGAAACCAGTGGTGTCAACCTTGAGGTCAGCGAGGGCGTTCTTGTTTCAAGCAATTTTGTCTTCTGTGGAGGCAAGTGAAGTTACTGAGATGCACGTGTGGGAGGGAGAGGAGATACTTCTGCTTTTTGGTGCTGGTAAGGCTAGAGGTGCTCTGTAGCTAGTCCCTCAACAGTTAGTCAGCTTTTGATGCTATTTCCAGTTTTTAATGCCCTTTGCTTCCTGTCAAAGGCAACTTCATATCTAGGGGGTTTTGTTGCTATATTGCAGGTTAAGGCTGCTGAATCCCTTCCTACAGGAAATACTTAGAAATCTGTCACAAACTAAAACTATTTATATTTCTAATAATGAATAAAGGATACATTAATTCTAGCTTTGAATGTCTTATGACTGTATTGGTAGGATTGTTTTATTATCTGTTTCTCCAAGCTGCCTTGCCAGGAGTTAGGTGGCTTTATTCCCAGATTTATAATGCATTCTCTTCCACTTGGAAAGGGCATATGCTGTCTTGGCTCACTCTTTTTAATTTGAGCTTTGCAGGGGTCTGTGTTATTCCAATTTTAGTTGTTCTATTTCTAAAGCCTTTCACATGCATCTAAAATATGATAAAAATGAAAATATTTCAAGGCTCTTACAATTACTGCGGGTGTAAACTTCAGTCTGCTTTTCATATTTCTGGATATATCTACTAATTTATGTAATTTGTGAAGGAAAAACTTGAGGTATTCTTTAAATAAGGTTACTGATTAACATCAAAATGAAAAATCAAGCCTCTAAAGGTGGCTCCGCAGTAGCAGATTACTCACCAGCCCTAGCAGCTGTCTCGTGGCTACTGCAGAAGCGTTTTGTCCCTCTGATTTGGTATTCTGAGATGTTCCTCCATCCATCCTGCTACTCCCATCTACCCAGCCATACTGAAAGTGAGATGAATTGACCTGTAGCCAAGCTTAACTAGTCGTCATTCAACAAAATAGCTTGTGAGGAAACAGCTGTAAGTATTGACAAAATATTGTGCTGCCCTCCTTGAGCTCCTCGGCTGTTGTTCACAAGCAGCCTGGATTAGGCTTCACCTGGTTGTACAGCAATCAGGGGTGATCCAGTGTTACTTTCACCTGCACGCTGCATGAAGAAACACTGTAGGTTTAAAATAGAGCTTTTATCAGCAATGCTGGTACATCTCTAGGGTCTGCGTAGACCCATGTCGTTAGACTGTGGAGGCTGGCTGTTGCAGCATGGTGCCACCTCGCTGCTTTTCCATTGCATGTTTTCTTCTGCTCTCTGCTGGATTGGGTGGGAGCCGGGGCTTGGGGCTGTGGTCCAGGATGGCCCAGGAGGAGACACCTGCATGGTCAGCCCTTGCGCTGCAGAGGCGCGACTGGCCGCAGTGGAGCAGCCTGGACCTGGGTCGCTGGAGTCCTGAGCCCCAGCTCCGGCACGTACCCCGCCTGCTCACGGTGGGGAGGAAAGAGAAGAGGAATACAAGCTTGCAGACTCCTGAAGGAGTAGGATGGCAGACCCACTGCAAAATAACTTCTTTACACTTGGAGTTGTGTAAAATAGAGTCCAGGTACTCTTTTGCCTCCCATCGGTTGACTAGGCATGAACTGCTATCTCATGGAGGTCTCTGAGGAGGAAGTGTGCTGCTTGAAGGGTGGGTGGGGACCTGGTGAACTTAACCAGGTGCAAGTTAGGGCCCTTCAACCTGGCTCTCAGAGCTCAACTAGAAAACAGGTTCAAGGTAACAAGAAACACGAACCTCTTAGATTTTGCAAAAGATTTCAGGTATGTTTGCATTGTGAATGCTGGCGTAGAGTCCTAACTTTGCCCCAGCATCATGATTTAATGGAAACTAGGAAAACTCAGTTCAATGAAAACTCATTTTTAGCATATGATGTATTATTGCCAATTTCAGTTTTCTTTTGGGCTCTTAAGGAAAAGATGCATGTAGTTGCAGGATTATTTTCTTGGCACCCTGGCACTTTCTGACCATTACTTATCTGTATGAATAGATATTTTTGCCTCAGTGGTGGAAATGTGTTGCAGAGGTATAGAACCTGTGTGTTCTATATCATAAAACCTATGCTGTTAACTTCCTTAGATATAAGAATAAGCCTTAAGAGAACACCGGTAGCTCCATTACCTGGTAGTGGTACAAAAGTAGGACGAAATGTTTGAGAATCTGTTGCTTTCCAGACCACACAGACATCTCTCTTCATCCCTTCCCTGCTTCCCCCACACCACAGGTGAAAATAATAGTAAAAAAAAATTACTTTGTGCTGTTGCAATACCACTTTTTCCCCTCAAGTAATAATACATTGATAGCACTAGACAGTAATTTTAAAGGTTTGATTTCACCATTGCTTAAAAGAGGACTTGCTCAGTTACTGTTGGCTGTGAAGGTACTTGAATGAAATTGCTAGTTACCCCTGCAGCTGATGCACAAGGGGAGTGTGGATGTATGTATGTATATACAAGTTAGTTAATAACTAATGTGCATGGGCTGGGGATGGAATTTATCACTTCATATGGTCAAGAGTTGATTGTCATTAAGATGTGAACTGCTTACAAACCAGCCCCAGAGTCTGCTAACCAGACCCAGCGTTTTCCACTGCTCCCAGCGTTTTCCACTGCTCCCAGCGTTTTCCACTGCTCCCAGCGTTTTCCACTGCTCCCAGCGTTTTCCACTGCTCCCAGCGTTTTCCACTGCTCCCAGCATTGCCCTCGAGTGGGAATCCTGGGGCAAGTTACAGGGATTAGGAATGGGTTTTAGCTTGGAGTAGTCATGAAGATTTTGGTCAGCTACCATTAAAAGATGTTACGAAATTTGGAAGAAGACTAACTTGTGTGTTGTCCTGATGTTCCTTTTTTGTTAGGCAACAGACTCTGCAACAGTGAAGTTGCAAATTATAGCTCTTGTATGAGGAAGTAAGACTTTTGGAGGTGCTTTTTTTTTAGTATTAGTGAGGATACTGGAAATAGGTTATTAATTTGAAATATCTGTTTCAAAGGCAGTGGAATGCTTTTGATAACATACTGGTGAAGTAGGCCTTTCCTGATTATAATTGCATTACATAAAAAAAGAAATAACCAAACCACTTGTCAAAATAGAAATCAGGCTGTATAACAGCCTCACAAAGAAGTCCTCTTTTCTGCTCAGAGTGGTGTGGGGTTTTTTTTTCCCTGGCTCAGATCACTGAAACCTGTTATTGTTCTTTATCATATTTTGCACCTTGTGTCTATGAGCAATCTGCATCAAGTATGTGGACTTGTCATTTAGTCCTAACTCTTTCAGTAGTTTAAAACATTTGTCTTGCATAAGCAAATGTAGGAAACAGTATATAGAATTATTAAAAAAGTATTAAAGTTAGTAATATTTTTAGCATAGTTTACCCATTTAAATCGATTTATGGCAACTGAGCAATACTTAGACTAGCTGGAGGTTTAGACAACCAGGAAATACCTGAAGTGCAAGGCAGATGACCTGCAGCTGGTAATGGGTAAAAAGCTCAGAAAAAGGCAGTTGTAAAGTAGCAGGCACACAATTTTAACAGACATAAGTTTTGGGTAAGATGATATGGTCAGAGCCGATGTACTTTTATATAGATAAAGATAACATTAAGTTGTTGGTTAACATAATAACAGAGGAGTCTGGTACTAAGATAATATCTATATCCTTGAAACTGTCTCTGTGCAGAGATTCCCATCTGCAGAGGCCCAAACCCTTCTTGAAACTGAATTTTTAGAAATTTTTTTTGCCCTCCATAGGTAAACTTCCCGATTAGTGGGGTTTTTTTGAGATTTAATTTTGATTTTTAAATACTGCTTTCAGTTAGTACCCCAGGACCACTGGTTGCATATATTTCATATTGTTTCCAGTGGATTTACTGTCACATCTCATTTTTTTTATTCATTGCATATGTGTGCATAATTAATGTTTTAGAGGAATGGGGTGGTTGTGTTATTTTGTTGTTTACGTAACCTCATCTTTTTGTAGTGGTTTCCTTGTATTTTTGTGGTTCCCAGTGGGTGTCTGATGGTCAGTGAGTACAGACTAAATTTTTTTCTTGACTGTTACAGCACAGGTTGAAGTCAGAGGAATTGCAGTGAACAGAATGTGCTGCAGTGTACCTAAGTTTGTATAAACAGTTGAAACTGTTTTTTAAAGCTGATGATCACTTACTAATTTGCCTGATGAAGATTACTATTTTTGAATAAATGGACAGTAAAAGTAGGTGTTGGAAAGTTCCTATTTTGATGATGCAGCTTTACTGTGGTATATTCAAATGATCGAGTGCCCACTAAGAAGAAGAAAGCAGTCTGTAGTCTAGTAGCATCAGCTCATTTGAATGTAGTATAAAACTTTTTAATGTGTCTCTGGACACTCGCATTGGCATGCTTTGTCAAGTTAATTGTTGTCCATAGACAGCTGTAGATATGAAGGGGTAATATCCCTGAAATTTATCTGCATGGTGCACTGGAGTCGTTCTCCACTTTGTCAGTGCTTTCGTTTGTCCACTGTGTTTTACGGCGTGCTGTCAGACAGCTGTTAGTCACGGGAAGATCCTGGAGTAGTCTTGAGCTGTGTTAGAAGAGGGAACTGAGCACTTTCACGTTCCAGGTCTCCATGTCATGTTACTGCTTTTGTGCAAGTGCTTTTTGCAAAAGAACCTTGCTGAGTGTCAGGTGGTGTTTGCTGTCCCAGTCCTTGCTGGTAAGGGTACATCACCCCATGCAACGGTACAGGCTTGGGGAGGAGTGGCTGGGGAGCTGCCCAGCGGAAAAGGACCTGGGGGTGCTGGTCGACAGCCGGCTGAACATGAGCCGGCAGTGTGCCCAGGTGGCCAGGAAGGCCAACGGCATCCTGGCTTGTATTAGGAATAGTGTGACCAGCAGGAGTAGGGAAGTGATCGTGCCCCTGTACTGGGCACTGGTGAGGCCGCACCTCGAATACTGTGTTCAGTTTTGGGCCCCTCACTACAAGAAGGACACTGAGGTGCTGGAGCATGTCCAGAGAAGGGCAACGAGGCTGGTGAAGGGTCTAGAACACAAGACTTATGAGGAGCACCTGAGAGAACTGGGGCTGTTTAGTTTGGAGAAGAGGAGGCTGAGGGGAGACCTTCTCGCTCTCTACAACTACCTGAAAGGAGGTTGTAGTGAAGTGGGTGCTGGACTCTTCTCCCAAGAAACTAGCGATAGGACGAGAGGGAATGGCCTCAAGTTGCGTCAGGGGAGGTTTAGACTGGACATCAGGAAGAATTTCTTTACCGAAAGAGTGGTTAGGCATTGGAACAGGCTGCCCAGAGAGGTGGTGGAGTCGTCATCCCTGGAGGCGTTCAAAAAAGGTGTAGACGTGGCACTCCAGGGCCTGGTTTAGGAGTCATGGTGGTGTTAGTTGATGGTTGGACTTGATGATCTTAGAGGTCTTTTCCAACCTTAATGATTCTATGATTCTATGATCTCTGCAGCATGGGAGTAAGAGCTTTGAATTCATTCCATAAACACTTCTCAGATTTGGAACCAAGTGGTGGTTTTCTCCAAGTTTTCAGATTTGTCAACAAATACCTACATTGCTGACAAATCCAAAACTTGGAGTGGAAGAGGCATTGCAGCTTGTTCAGCAGTTTCCAGTACTGAAGGTATATTGAAGTTGCACGCGTGGTCTGTAAATATCTGAAATGCCTTAGTCCTGATTTCATTGTTACATTATGTTACTTGGTGGACTATGTGGGTGTTTAATTATTTTAACTATGGGCAGCAGATGTCCCTCATCCAAAGGACTGACATATTTTAGCTGGTCTAGAGACTTGCTCTCCACTCACAGGCAGAGAGTAATATCTGGCAAAAGCTCGTTACACGTGGGACATTGAGCATGCTATTTTGTAGCTTCAGTAAAGGATATACAGATGTCTCCTAAAAGTTAACTGTCACTATAGACTATAGTAACTTGTGGAAGGTATTTATTTTTATTTTGCTCAGCAGCGTAGTGTCATGTTAGAGATGTAGTACCTGCCAAAGCTTTCTGTATTTTTTTTCTGTAGTTCAACCTAATCAAATGTCTAATGTTAGCCTTTTTTGAAGTTTCTGGTGTCTTAGGACTGGATGCTAATTGCAGGCAAAAGGCATCTGTCATGTAGTCAAAGCTCTCCTATTTCCAAGTTCCACAGCTGCTATGGTGCTAATAGATGTCCCAGAGCTAAACTGGTCATCCAGAGAGAAGAATATAAACTAGAAATGGCTTTCTCTTCCTGCCTGCCCTGTGGCTGTTAAATTCTTGAAGGCCTGAACCCTGAAGATACACACTTGATACCTATAGAACTTCCAGCTGTCATTAGGAATTACCAAACTTGGCTGCCTATGCTCCGGGTCTGCCTTGCAGTGGTCTGCTGCTCCCCTGGGTGCTGAGCTAGCTGTCTGTCCTACCTGGAAGCAGCAACACAGCTATTTCTACCTTCAGGACTATCTGGAAAGATTAAGGAGGAATTCCTTAACCTCTAAATTATTCAACCAGAATTTCAAACATGGAGTTAATCCTAAGTCTTTGTATACCTTGGTACAACAGATGTTGCTGTTCATTTGGGGATGGCATGCTTCAGGGCTAGACTTGATCAATAAGTAGTTCCATGTCTTTACTGAAGCATGTTGTCTTATCCTGAGGACAACATAGATGATGGTTTAATATCTCTTGCTCTTTAAATGAGGTACATGGTTAGACCTGGGGGCTTGCAGAATGGCCCGCTGTGTGGTTTTCCCAACTTAGTTGTTTGTTCCTGGCTCGCATCCTTTGATAGGTGCGTGCTGAGGATGTTCGCTATGTGACTCCCTTCTGGGTCAGGTGAGTCAGCTTGGGCAGCTAAAATTTGACTTACTCAAAGCAGAGATTGTTAACAAAGCTTCTGAAAGGGTCTGCAGTGCAGGGGAATGCATACGTGTTTTCCCCTTGTTAACTGTTGTGTGCTGCCTTTAGGGATGGAAACTCACTTGTAGTCTGTGTCCCTGTCCCCTTTTCTATGTTCTCACTGCTAACAGATTCTGTCATTGTTAGCTTTACTAAGAGCTTGATTAATTTTACAATTTTTTTCTTCTCTGAAAGATTAAAAACTTAAGGTGATATCAGGGTTGAAGCAATCTGAGGGCAGAAATTGATAGTCCCAGCTAACAGCACATGGCTTTTGAGGCAGAGATTCTGGATATGTGATGGATTATTTAGGAGTTAGTTAAAGGGAAGAGAGCAAATGCCTACTAATAAGAATACTTGCTGTAGGGTAGAGCTGGATTCTGCACTAACGCTCTTCTCAATATTTTTAGCTCTTTGTAAACATATAAGTAAAACTACTTTTTGCATTAAGCTTTTCTGTAGTATTTTGTACACTTCATAAAGGATATTTCAAGAATTTTTGTAGCTATACAGTTGAGAAGCATCTTGGAAGGACCGTTCTACTTGAAATGCATTTCCTGTATCTAGTGCTGTCTTTAATCTCATGCGGTCTCACAAAACCCGTTCTACCTATTAAATATGCAGTAAAGCTGTTCTGTTTGGTAGAAGATTGTATGTTTAAACAGCAGAAGTCCTCATTGCTCCTGTATTTTAAGATTAAAAATTCAGCTGCAACACTACCTTCAGATATAGAGCCATTAGAAAGGATTTTCGAGATTTATTCTCCTGATTATAATACAGAAAATTAATTGCTTTTGACTGTAAAGAATTATGTCCTATTCATTATTTAAGAACCTTCTTGATGGATGAACCTTTCCCACCTATTTCATGAAAGTCTTGAAGTAAGGCTGCTTTTTTAAACTGGTATAAAGCATAATGCACCTATATCAAACTGTGGATGCACCGCACACTCTTGAGGGGTAAGGACTGGTGGAAAAGAAAACTAGCACTTTCTCTTTGTCTAGTTTGCTTGAGTATTCAACATACAAGTAGCCTGCTGGGAGAAAACAGGGGTAAGTTACTTGAACAGCATTTAAAATAAGTACTGTGGTTTTTTTAAAAAGAAGATTTATTAGTTTCTTAAAATGTCCTGGTAGTAGAGAATACCACTTTAGTTTTGCTTGCGTGTGTATTGGAAGTGTTTGTGTTACATACTGGGGAGAAGACCTTGTATTTAACTTGGGATATATTCCCCTCTGGTAGCTATTCAGCTCCTAGCTGCTGTTTATGCCGACAGTTCAGAAGGTCTCAAATGATTTTTGTGTATATCGAAGTCTTTGGTCTCGTCCTTTTAGCACACTAAGAAAGAAGGAAAAGTCAAATTTCTTAGACCTCATTGATCAAAACCAGCAGAAGAACTAAAACAATGTTCTGGGTACCTCTCAGCCCAGAAACATTTGCTGAATGCCCTTAGTAGCCAAATGTCTTCAGTCATGCATCACAGAAATAAACATGAAATTTTGTTAATGAGGCAACTGTAGTTATTTTTTTTGTTTCATAGAATGGTTTGGGTTGGAAGGGACCTTTAAAGGTCATCTAGTTCAACCCTCCATGCAGTGAGTGAGGGCATCTTCAACTAGATGAGGTTGCTTAGAGCCCCGTCCAACCTGACCTTGAATGTTTCCAGGGATGGGGCATCTACCGCCTCTCTGGGCAACCTGTTCCAGTGTTTCACCACCCTCAGCATAAAGAATTTCTTCCAAAATAATTCCCAGAGCACGTGGTGCCTGATGTCAAATATGACAGAGCTTTAATTCATGATAGTATCTTAATGGTAGCGAAACTGTTGATTAGGTAATGATTTCATAAAGCTTTTTTCCTTAAGAACAGATTACAGTAAGTATTAACATTAGGGTTTTATGGTGGATGAACACTTGCAGTGAGTTCTGTCCCTTAGCCTGTACACTCACCAGAGGAGGGAGTCGGCGCTTTCCCAGATGTGTTGCAATTTTCAGTTCATTTGTGCAGTCCTCTGTGGTCAGATTCTTGAGTCTCAATTTTTTTGCAGTTGTCTTTACACAGCCTACATTTAAAAGTAAATTGCTAGTGATGTTGACATTTCCTTGTTACTAATTGGATTTAAAGGTTTTGCATAGTATATTCAGAATACTGTTTTTTCTCTTATGTATCTTACCTTTGCTTGTGAAAACAATTGGCTTTGCATTTGAGATGCTTTTTATCTTAAAATTAGTCTCTTTGAGAGTTTAAGAAAATAGATTTATCATGTGCTGCTTTGAAGTATTAGAAGGATTTGAGAGGCAGTTAGCCAACTGACATTTAAAACCCTTGAGAACTTGTTCCAGCCAAACCTTTTGCAAAAAAGTAAATGCAGCTAAAGCTTAGTTACTAAAATGATTTTAGCTGGCAGTTCAGTGCATGTAATCATCTTGGAACATCCTGAAACTTGTTCTTTTGTTCAGCTGTTATATCAAGGCTTTTGGGCTGTGTCCGTGAACTTGTCACTTCTCTAAATCAGAAATCTTTCTCATGTTATTGAAGCATCGTGATTTTGAACGTTACGTTCATTGCAGTAGCCCATATAAGGAACACTTCTTGTACAGGGAATGTATTTCTGACACTTTCTAGATGGCTGTAATTCAGAGCTGAAGTGATGTCTTGCTAGTTTGACATCTCTAAATGATATGGATTGTTTGTCCTTACTAAATTCTGGGCAAGGTGGTCCTGCTGGAAACGCCACGCTCCTGGCTGGCACCATGACTAATGGTTGGTCTACCCGGTGACCCACAGGGAACACCCAGGGTTAGGGCCAGGTCTTACCAGCCCTGCAGGCAGCCTCTGCCGGGTCGTGCTGAGGCTGGTGCCAGCACACTGGAGAGGATGGTACTGCCTGTGCTGTTTCTGATGCGGGTACTCGCAGGGGTTCAGTCTCAAGGTCTCAGAATTCGGCTTTGGTTTGGTTTTCACTCTCTCATCTTGCTTATACTAACAATTTTTGCTAGTCAAGGGGCATCTTGTTTGAGAAGAACCCATGCAGACCAGCTTACTTGTTGTAGTAAAACAGAGTGCTGTATTTGATATGATTATGGCAAATGGACTTGCCCAAACCTGACTTGTCCACTTCGGGTAGTGCTGATGTGCTCTTAAACTGCAGAGGATGTAGACTGGTCTTTACATGTTGTGAAAGAACGAGGTTTTGACACCTCTGTTTGAAAAGGGAGGAAGAAAGAGGCAAATTCAGTTTTACAGTATACACAATTTTAATAACAAAATTTTTCTGTACACTGCACTTTGTTTTACCCCATTACTTACATCCCCTCCCACCAGAAAGTGGCTCTTTAAACATAATTTAAGTACAATGCATCTAAGACTCCTTTTTAATCTCTGGTTGCTAAGCTGGTAGAGTAGTTCACTCGCTAATGTTTTCATGATGGTAAAAAGAAAAATGGGGTGGGTTTTGTTTGGTTTTTTTACAAATGAGTGGTTGAAGGATGGCAGGTGCAGCTTTTCATTGCTTACACCAGAGGTGCACAAGCTGCATGGTGTTTTTGCCCTTAGTGCAAGTTTTGCCTTGTCTGAGGCTTGATGATATGCATCAAAGCCTTTGTTACCTTTCCCTAGATACCTCTCAAAAGGTTTTTATACAAGATGTGAAATGCTGAATTTCCAGATGACTCTGAAATGATCTTTAAGCATCCTGCTTGCGCGACGGCTTAGAAATCAAAGCCTGCCACCAGTTCTAGTGTACAGGACTCTTTGCAGTGGAGAAAGGCGTGGGGAGGGACGAGCTGCTGCTGTGCAACTGCCTTTGATTTTTGTTGTTTCCTTGCTTGTTCTCTTTTTGGGGGGGAGGAGAAATACTGTATCCCCCTCTGAACTTTTAATTTTTATGGAAAACTTCGTAAGAAAGATGAAATTCAGCTTCTGGGTAGATTTCATAGGTCTGAACAGATGGATTTTGATAGCTACGCAGATCGCAAAATTAAATCAACTTAATTTCTGTACTACTTTAATGAACATAGTTATACACTTCAAAAAATAAGTGTGGTACATATTTCTGATTTAAAGCCGCTGGATACTTCTGATTTTACGCGTTAGCAATAGGCCACTGTCTTCTAAGGGGGGTAATGGGACATAAGCTCAGATTTGCATGCAGGCTGGGCTTATCGCTGAAAAATCAGATCATTTCTGCTTGGGGGAAGAGCAAACAAAAACAAACACTGATACAGTGGCATCAATTATGTTTCCATCTGATAGGAAATGGGAGCTCTGTGCAGAGGAACACTTCAGCTGGAGACTAAACGCTAACCCATTTTACTCTTTATCGAGTAATTTTTAGTTGTGTGCATTTAAACGATGATCTAATGCAGAGCGACTAACAAGAGGGGAACTGAAAGTATTCAGACCTGTTCCAGTATAATGGCTCAAAAATTGAACTCGTGCCACTAGATTTGCGTTTCACTGACGTGAGGGTGGGGAGGAGGGAAAACTGGCTGGAGATCAGTGAGGCTGGAGGAGATCTTCGGATGGGACGAGGATCTCAAGAGCAGTAGAAGAAATTTTCACTTCTAAAAGGCCCTGAACACTTGCATGAGGCTGTGCTTAGAGGTGGTGAAGCACCTATAATGCCATTTAGTATCTGTAGAAACTGAGGCTGTGCAACAGAGATGATATTTGGGGAGAGCAAGTTAACAACCTCTTGGTATCAGCCAGTTGCTCATACTGAAATACGATGAATTTAAACCAAGACATCATGGTTCTTGTTCCATAAACAAAATAAATCAGACACTGCTGAGTAATGCAATTATTACAATGCCCTCCTTGCCTGGAAAAGTCACAAACAATTGAGAATGGAAGACAGTAACTTTAAGAAAAAAAACCCAACCCAAAACAAAACACAAAACCAGCCGGAAAAAACCTCCCACAAAAATTAACAGCCTCTGGTTGTGTCCTTGTATAGAGCGATGGCTTTGCCTGCCTTTTGCTGTCCCTCCTAAGGGAATTCAAGTTGACTTCACTGCTAGTGTTTGTCATTCTGTGAGTTTTATGATACCTGTTACCCTAAATGTAATGTTTGTGGAATTGCTTTGCTTACGCCTGGAACCTGGCAACAAATGGTTTTGGAAATAGCAGACATAAACCATGGCATTTGGGAGATTGGCTGTGCATTAGCGTGTACAGAGAGTCAAAGTAAAACTGAATGGTGCTGTGCTAGGCTGTGTCTGCTGGCTTCCTGCTTTGCTGTCTGCAAGCCAAGGCAGCACTGCAGGACCAGTGGAAACTAGGGATAGAGAGAAGGTGGGCACCTGGGCATGTTTACTTTGAGACACACTGGAACAGTGCTTTAATGCTTGGAAAATTGGTATGAGTGGCTGGGGTGGAGAAGAGGATTAAGTCCAGCATTGCTGGAACATCTGTCTTGACTCTTCATGGGCATAGTTATAAACTAATAAAGATGGAGTGGGCTTCTGCGCAGAGCTGGGGTGTTGGGAAAGCACCTCCTCAGGAGGAACCTCAGCGCTTCAGTCAAGCGGCCACTTCTCGTTACTGTGTGGAAGATTGACATGGTACCTTTTGAACCGTCTTGCGGCAAAAGAGAGAAAGGTGGAATTCCTTCTTGCAAATGCAGCTGAGGACACCAGAGTTCAGTATTGACATCTGATGGTTGATGATAGTGTAGCAAGATTATTTGTCTGCCAGTATAATTAATGAGTTGAGTTATAACTTTGTCTCTGCTGGTACCTTACAGCTGTACATGAAAATCATTCCCAAAAGTGTCTGCTTTCCAGTTCCCCCTGGTGCAGACCATCGTGTTGGTTAACACAAGGTAAGGGAGGTGCACAGGCAGGGGCAGGTTGCTGCTGAGACAGTGATGCACGCTCGCCTGTCCAGAGCAGAGCAAAAGCCTGGATGTAAGGGAGGAGCTGTGAGCGCTTACTCATGGTAAGGAATGAAGCATGTCTATCCACAAGCAGCTACATATCCTTGGATACCAACACTTTTTTGTATTTATCAGCTTAGGTCTGGCCTTCTGGCTCACGTGGGATTTAATCATACAGAATATTTGCTCTTTGTCCACCTGCCCTGCAGGATTTATTGTATTCAGTTAAAAGCAGTAATTGATTTCCTAGAATAGGTGTAAATCGGCTCATTGTAGTATAAACAGTTATGAGGGTTCAAAGGTATCTTTGTGGAAAAGCATTAGGCTTCACTGAGTCTTTTCCATTAAAGTACAGAGTCACAGGAAGTAAACAAAATATTTGTTTTATAATAAGGGCACTGTATGTAAAAGTAAAATGATGCAAATTAATATCTTCAAAACCAGTAATTGAAAAATCTTTATGTAAAATCTTAACAGAAGTCACACTTATCTTGCTATAATTGCCTTGGACAAATTCATTTCACAGTAAAACATCAAACTGTTGTATAATTGTACCCTACATACCTCACTAAGTGGTAATACAGATATATAAAAGCAGAGTGAAATAGCAAACAGATTTTTATGCAGTGATTTTTCTGTTTAAAAAGTTTGCAGAATAGTTTAGTACAACACAATTAGCATACTGTAATTACTGATTTGTTCAAGGTATGTCAACACTGAGGAATTTCTTTTCTTCATCGGTATGTGCTGGTAATTGTTTAACACTGCAGCATTGGACACAACACATTTTTAGTTATACATACATGTGTGTATATATATAAAAAAAAAATCCATCCCTCTGGTCCTTTAGCTTTGGTTAGAATGTTTACAATATTTGAGCAGTTGACTTAAAAATAATGCAATCCTTTGCAGACCCCCCCCCCTCCCCCCCGCCCCTGTGGCATCCGAGTACCACTGTCGCTGCATAGATCTGCAAATATTTACATATAATTTCATAATATAGTATAAATAGCAATATGGTACTTCTGGCTAAAGAAATCAAATTAGTCCTTAAGATTGAGGTGCGTATGTATGTGTGTATATATTTATATATGATTTTTTTTAAATGGCATACTAGTTTGTATTCTGTCCCTTATCAAGTAAGAAACGAAACATTTTTCAGTGAACTATTCTATAAACTAATTATTTTCCTAACTTATCAGAAGGTACTTTTTTTTTATTATTTTTGAACTGGTAATTACCTTGAATTTTGGAAGAGGAGGACAAGTGAGAGCTTATATTACAGGGGCTAATTCTGTCTCCGGAGAAACCGGTGGAGTTAGTGCATGAAAATAGCTTCCAGGCGAGAGGAAGCCTCAGCTGGGGGGGCAGCGGGGGGACAAAGAGAGGCTTCTTCCTTCTTTCCTTCTTCTCTCCTTAACCTCCCAGTTGATACTTAGTTTTAATTAAGAAAAACTTGCATTAAGGGTATATACACATGAAAAGGTGTTGAAATGAGCTGATAAGAATTAAATGTACTTAATATTTAGAATCGATCCTGTTGTACTGAGCCTTCCTAAATAAGCTGCCTACTTTGTAAGCGCCTGGAGAGTCGTCCTGCTAATTTGTGATCATCCTGCTAATTTGTGACCGTGTGAACTGCTCCTTTCTGTATCTGTTGTGAGCTTTAGCAAGGTCCGTTTGAGCAAGCCAAACTATGAATGCAGATAGGAAAACAGTATTTAAAATAAATTCACAGGTCCCCAATGCACTTAAATCACAACCTGGACCTTCGTTCCCCTTTTTTTTGTTTCCCCTCCCCTTTTTTACTGGAGTGAAATTATCAAGAAGAGGAAAATCTTCCTCCACGTCTGCCTTTAAAGTGAACGGAGCCAGCTGGAGCGTTTGAGATCCTACAGCTGCAGTGGAACAAACGGAGCGTATGTTCCCACAGATCTCTGTACAGATATCCAGTATCCTTCCCCTCGGACTGTTCTCATTAGAAAAAGTAGGATATGGAGACTTGGGTATAAATGTTTACACACAGTCATATAATTACGTAACATGAAACATTTTACATAGTTTGAGGTGAGCATCTTTTTAGACTTTTAAACATTAGGAGTGCAAGTTTAATGTAATCATTGCTTCTTTAACACGGAAAATATTACGGATTTATTTTTTAAAAAACTTAAAAATACTGCACCACTCCATAAACAATGTTTCCATTAAGTAGCTTGGAAAATTAGGCTTTATGTCAACATTTGTAAAAATTAGAATCTGATGTAGGTCCCCTACAATTTTAAAATAGGTTACTTATCTGATTTAATTTTTGATGGCATGTAGGTATTATACTTCACATTCTTTATACGGCAGCTGCTGACACTTGCACTGTCCGTAGCCATTGATGATGATGAAGGGTCCTTCGTGGGTGGGTTCGTATTCGTTATAGGGTCCTTGGTCTGACATATTTGCCATATGCAGCCGTGTTTGGGATCGGAGCTGCCTGTGGTTTTGAATCATTGAGCACTGCCTAATTCTTCTTAATGTGGGAGGGCAGCACTTCCTGGAGATGAACACTATAAAAATGATAAAAAAGAAAGAAAACAATAAAGCCATTGTTCCTGTAATTACCCTCTGAGTGAAGATGGCATTGTTTGGCTCGGGGAAATGTTCTTCGGTGGTAACGACCATGCCTGCTGTAGTTGGAATCTCTTTGTCTCCCACATGGAAATGAGAAGAGCTTATTCTTTTCGTGTACTCGGTAGTTGGAACTGTGTACGTCGTAGCCATGGGTGTAACAACAGTCGATAAATTCCAGCAAAGCTGAAAACCATACACTGCATCCAGAATATCCTCTCCCTGGGTGTGGTCGGGGCTGTGGCAGAGGATGGAGTGCTCCCACCGACCTTGGAAGCCACTCAACCATGTGGCCAAGGCGCAGATCTTTGGGCTGCATTCCCACAGATTGCCGGAGAGGCCCACGGTGGTGAGGGATGTCAGAGAACTTAGGATCTTGGAATCCAGAGTGGTGAGCTTGTTGTTATCCATTAGGAGGGTTTTAAGGTTAGGCATAGTTTCAAAGACGGTTAAGTCAATGGCTTTGATTTCGTTTCCAGTCAAATCGAGCTTTTCTAAGGTGCCCCAGGTCCACTCCATCCCACATGTCAAGTTGCTAATTTTGTTCCACTGCAAGAAGAGTGTGTGCAGGCTGCTCAGCCGGAGGAAGTGAGCAAAATTAATCTTTGTCAGCTGGTTGTGCTCTAGGTGAAGCTCCCTCAGCTTGATTAATCCCGCAAATCCGTTGCGAGCCAAACTTCGCAAGCGGTTTGTGCTCAAATCCAGGAACTCCAGGCTACGACAGTCCCAGAACAGGCGGACCGGGATGGTCCGCAGGGAGTTGGATCGCAAGTGCAAGGTCTGTAGCTTGCGAAGGCCGTAGAAGAGCTCGGGGTGCAGAGAGGATAACTGATTAAAAGAGAGGTCCAAATTCTGCAGGTTAAGCAGCTGGCTAAAAGTTGTGTTTGGCAAATGAAAGATTTTGTTGGAACTTAAGACTAATTCCTTAAGTTTATACAGTCCTTGAAAAGAATCTTCTCTGACTGTTGCAATTTGATTATGATCTAAGTGAAGCCAAGTAAGTTGACTGAAGCTTGCAAATTGATCCCTTTCAAGTTCAGAAATATAATTGTGCCTCAGTGACAAACCTAGCGAGCCCTTTTCAGTGGTGTTTGGCACTGAGTGAAACCCCTGAGAGTCACAGTAAAAGAGCAGCTTCTCACAGCGACATTTTGGTGGACAAGCCATGCCCAAGGCAGGCAGCATTTTTAAAACCATACTCATTGCATATAGTGCTGCCAGCATACGAGCCCCTAATGGCCACTTGAAATGTAAGCCTGCAGAATATAATTTAGGAAAACAACAAGATAGGATAGCCTTATCAGTATACTTTGAACATCACGATGGAAGATTTCACTGCAGATAACATTGCCATGCATTTCCAACAAGCTAAATCTAAATGCAAGAAACAACTCACTATGAAACACAGAATACTTGGATATTACACTTAAGATGAGTCTTTATCTCTATTACAGAGAATTACAGTGTCACAATTGGAAAACATTTTTTTCATAAGGTTCAGTGCAGAAAAATTTGCTTTAGCACCTAACTGCTCCTTTAGAGCATAGCCGGTCATTCATTATACAAGGTATATAGAAACGTAGGAACTTACCCATTCTTTTGAGTACATTAGAGGTTGCATTCAGTCGTAGTTTTAGACTCAACGCGGTGAGTCTGTAAAAGGCTCTAATGTAAGATAGCCTTGGAATAATTTACTGGGTTTACTGTCCTTTGATATTAGTGCAAAATTGAATCCACGGTGCTCTCTTGGAATATTCCTTTTGAAATCACTGGCTTGCTCTCCTCTGACAGGTCCGCAATTTTTAAATCAATGCTTAATACAAGTTTTCGTCCTCTGTGGCTGCTCAGCTGTTTAATTGAAGCTCACGTTTTCTTTTTCCGCAGCTGTGGCTTCCTTTAGTCCTAACTTGTTGATGGCAGATGGGTGGCTTATTGCTGAGAGAAGCTCCTGTAGTAGCATGAGTGCATTTACTGAAAAGCTTTTCAGGGAAGCGGTACAAGAATGGATTTGCTTATGCGCTGCGACCACACAGGGCTGTATATAGGCTGACGTCACCTGGTGACGTTCCTTTTGTTTGGGTTTTCCAGAAGCTTTGCTGTTTTAAAGCATTGTGGTGCATACTGTGATCGTGTTAAAGACCACTGACGGAGGGGGAAAAAATCAACGGTAGGAGTCCTTCGTCCCCACGATAGCAGGAATAGGAAAGACTTGCACCACCCCGCTCCCCCCTTCTTACATCTGTGCTGGCTGTATTCGGCTGGCATTAAAAGCAGCACAGAGCTGTGGTTGGAAGCGCCTTAGTGCTAGCTGCTGCCTGTTTTCTGTTAAATATTGCTGCGTAAAAGGAACTTTTAGATGCAAAGTATGCACAGTTTGAACAGAGGATGCTGGTTAGCACTTGCTTTTCACAGAGGTGAGAGGGATTTGGCAGCTTAAAGCTACGCGTAACAACTGTGTGCGACTGTGGTCCCTGCAAAAGTGGTAAAGGGAGAGAACAGTCATTTAGATGAAGGTGGTGTGTCAGAAAGTACAGCACACAGCCCGGGAGCAAAGGACAGGAGCAAACGTTTCAAGCAATGAGAAATTTCTGGAAAAAGCAAAGCTTGCATTAGGGCACAGGAAAAACTTAATTGGAATCCAGCTTGACAGCATGCAGTTATGAAACTAGAAAATCTATTGTTCCCCCCCCCCCCCCCCCCCAAATGGTGGATTTTGTACTTGCTTTTTCCTGGGGACTGGAGTGCAGGAGAAGAAGTCGTGAGGTTGGCATTTACCGTCGGGGCTCGGAGCAGTTTGAGGGCTTCCTTGCGGCCACCGATTACGTTCTGGTGTTATATGCCCCCTGTAAAAGGGGGGGACGTTACTTCCATTGGCATCTTGCTGCGGGGTAGGTCCGTAACAGTTATCCCGAATGTTTTAGAGTTGCAGAAATTTGCATTTGCAGAAACTGGCCCTGCAAAGCTGTCCATGCTGTTACAGCTGAGCCGGTCTCTGGCCGGAGTATGCACACACAGCATGGAGGAGGCAAATGTGCTGTCATGGCTCCTTGCTTTAAAAGTTCATTGCCCTTTTATCTGGATCAAGCTGTCCTCCGTGACAGCTGGTTTATGAGGGTAAATGCTAAATGAACGGACATGATTTAAATTTTTTTAGGGTTTTAGGATTTTTGCATGCATGTGCAAGAAAGCCTTTGGAGCGGCTGCTCTGGCCTTGACTTATGTGGATGAGGCAGGGGGGTGCTAGCTTCCTGCTCCAGGCAACTTGGATAAGCTTTTTTATTTTCACCTTGAGATATAAAGCAATAATGTAGTAGAAGGCACTTGAAAATGTTCACTCTGTAGTGGTGAGGTATCACTTACAACCTCAAGATATGGGATGAGCTCAGAATAACAAACTTCCTATGCTGATGGAGGAAGATTATGAATTGTGTCAAAAGAAGATTTTAAAATAAGATGGCCGTTTACCTTTGGTATTAAGCTTTGGTTCCTTACGAGGTACTTATTTAAACTAAGACTTGATGTTTTCTGCCTGCTTCTCCCTTCGCTGTCCTGTGGCATAATTGTAATACTGACTGTGGTACTTTCTTTCTGTGGTGGGCTGTCCTGTCCAGAGCAGACTGAAGGGAAGTGCTAAGTGGAAAGTAAAGGGATGGAGAAGGTGAACTCTTTAAAAACAAACAAAAAGAAAACCTCAAAAATCAAAGCAGAACCAAAAAAACCCCACCCCCAACCCATCAGGAAAGTAACTATCTTTAATGATAAAGCAAATTAGGAAATGCTAGATAAATTCCTTAAATTGCTCTGCCGTAGTAAATATTTTCACATTTGCTCTAGAATGAAAGAAATACATGCAAAGAAATTACATAAACCTATTTAAAGAGTTTCTTCACATTTAATGTTCACTGTATGAAAAATACAGAAGCTGAAATCCAGCCTCAGCTGTCAGTTGCCAGCTGTCTGATGGAGCTACTGTACCAAAGTACCTGTGGTTGTACTTCTCATAGTGGCTCATCTGGTGCAAAATCCTGATTTGAAGTGTTGGTTTGAGTTTTTAAAACATTTAAATATGATAACATTTAAAATCAACATTCCAAAGGATGTAATTAATAAAATGGCAATGGCTATCAGGTCAAATGTTACTCCTCTCCTGTGCTACCTCTTTTCGCTATTACCAGAAGGCTGAAATTAGGCATCTTTTGGAAACATTTTGCTTTTTTGCATCGGTATCTGTTGGTAGGTTCCTCCCACATTAAGATTGTGTAATTTGGCACAGAGTTAAGAGTTAATGTTCAAACACGGTAAGTTGCTTCCTTTCTAAAGCTCTCTGTTCTTTGGCCCATAACCAAACAAGGGCTATTTAGCACCTTGCCAGCAAGTTTCCTGTTTGGGAAACTGTTAACGTGAACTTTATGGGCGCTTTTCTTAGCGAAACGTGTTTTTATGTGCACTTGTCGTGAAATAACAGATATTACCGAAAGCATGCATGTGATTCTCTTAAGCCTGGAACTCTGTGGTAATATTCATGTTGTTCCCTGGGAGCTGCCTGGGCTGTCAAGGTGTGATAGGCTGGGAATAGACCCCAGCTGTCCGCAAAACTCACACGATTGCATTTCTCCTGAGACTGAAAACTCGCTTGCATGCTGAGAAAAACCACGTACAAGTGCCACCTGGGGACTTCCGCCAGAATGGGCGCTTCGGAGTAATGGCCTGAATTGTCACATGCAACACAGAGGGAAGATGGCATGTCTGCCTCGGGAATAAGCTTGCTAGGACCAAATAACCTTCTTGGGGGCTTCATCCTTACCCCACTCCTTGAGCAGCAAAAGAGCTGGTTTTCCTGCTAAACGCATGCTGGAAAAGTAGAATTGCACCCGCAGGCTAGTGTTGTCATTTAGTTAGGCTGACATCTTGTGGAAGCCTTCCTAGTGTATTAAGAACAACAAATAAGCTAATTTTACTTGATGTAGATGTGGGCTGTATGACTTTCTTGTGCTGTGGGCTTCGAGGATGGCAAGCCCTGGAGTTGCAGGCGAGGCTGGGGCACCCGGGTTTTGCAGCCATGCACGTGGCACCATGCAAACAGACAGGTCACCCTTCTGTCTGAAGAAATGATTGTGATAATTTTTGCTAGACGTTAGCATGTTGGGGATCACGGGAGTATTTGCTGCTTTTTTGCTAAAAGGTAGCCTTCATGCTGCGTCAGTAAGGCTGCGAGACGGAGACAAGCACAGACATGTGGCTGTAGCATTACCGTGCACATGCTGTCACTCGGATGTGCTACCGTGGAGCTGGGTTAGCAGTGAGCCCCGAGAAGTAGACACATGAGAAAAAGGCATGTCCAAGGTGATGCATCATCAGCAGACGTGTCCAGCTCTTCAGGCTAGCGGCAGAGGTCCTTTGGGCGAGGGCGGTGGGAGGGATGGGACAGGGCGCCATAGGTCAGGTGTCACTGTCTTCCTGGGAGCAAAGGACACACGTGTGCTGCGGTGTAGTGTGGTGACTGTCACCTCTGTTTGGCAGCTTTCTGCACCTGGCACTGGTTGCACATTTTAATTCCTCTTTGTACCAGGATGAGTGCAGGAGCTAGGCTTCCCCTGTCCGTGGGTGCTGAGGGGAGTGTGAGGCTGCCATGGCTGCAGCCTGGCAGTGGGGAGGGGGGTCGGGGTTGGGAGCAGCATGGCATGACAAGCTGCGCAGGAGGGGGAGTGCAGGCATCTGATTCTGATTAGGGTTCTTGTTGAACCCTACATGGTGCCATGCAGCCCCCATGCTTTGGTGAGTTGTAGGCTTGCCATGGGAGACTCCTTCCTGCAACAAACCAGCGTATAGTCCTGCTTCCTCAACCATCAGACCTCAGATACGAAAACACTGCTGAAATTCACGTGTGTCATATACCTCGCTGCTTACCCTTCTTTGTCTTGAATCAGCACTACTATATCTGGAATTTGTTTGCAGCCCTTGTTATCACAGTAATAGAGGGGTATGGACGGTTATCCTTTGTAGACATGTAATTAGACTAGGCGTCAAGGCAAAAATGAAGCATGTGACAAACTGAATCTGAGCATTAAATGTCCTGCCTCCCCAGGAAGCACCGCTCAGCAGTGGCGCACTGATGTACAACTGCCTTTGCCACTGCCTGCCCAGAGTAAGGTATGCCACACACTCATTTTTCACTTATTAAATCACCATCGTTAACCACAATGCTGCCTGTTGTACAAACAGCTCAGAAGACAACTCACAGATTACCTGAAGCAGAAAACCTCTCTGCAGACCATTCTTTTTAGGTAATTGCATGGTGGGTGGCAGGCAGGGCAGTGGTGGCTCTCAGTCACACAGCGGTGGCACATCTGGGGAGGAGGGATGCTGGGCTCTGCAGGGGTGGGTGCACTGTGAGGGCTGGTGCTGGGCAGGAGGCATGGTTTCTCTCAATAGCTCTGTGGTCTTAGCTTAACCTAAACTGATGATGAACCATTGAGATTAATGATGAAAGTTTTTTGATATTTAGCTATAAAAACGTGGCTTTGTGAGTAACTCATTGTAATATGTGCGCTGCTGATCCTGGTGGCTTTAAGACAGCGTTCATGCACTGCCACCACTGTGCTCTGTTACCCTTATAAATCAGTTGGGTTTAGATTTTAACATCAGTAGCTATAGGAAAAACTTGGTTCAGTTTTTTTTGTTTTGTTTTAATTCAGATGGCAGGCCTACAAAGGGAATGCTTTGTGACAGAGATGGTGATTCCACTTGCCTCCCTGTATACAAGTCCCCTTTCTTTGCTTTAAGCCATTAAAACAAACGCTAGTGGGGATAGCTGTGTGAGCTGGAACAGCAAGGATGTGACAGTGAATGCTTGTATTGCTTTCTAAGCAGGGTAGCAATGATGGTGGAAGAGCAGAGATTACAGGGGGTGGGGGAAATGAGCAATTTTTAACACCAATTCTAGCCTCTTTGATAAAGATCTGATTTAATTAAGTAAATTTGCACTGTAGCTAAATTTATTATGCGTGATACTGGACAGAGCTGTGGTATTGTACTGCAAAATGACTGACATGGTCAACATGACCCTATTAAATCTACTGAATCTATTAGCTGCTTACTGACTGCAGAGCTTGTGATTCCCTCAGCAGAGTTTTGTGCCGAATATCTAAAAATCCTGTTAGTAATCTAAATACTCAGGCTTCACTATTGTGAGTCCTCCTAATCCTGTGGATAAGAGAAGCTGATAGCTGGGCTGTGTTGTGCCACCAGACTGTTAGTTGGCTTCTCAGTGAAAGTTTAGACTAGAAACAAGGACCAATGTTTTAATAGTAAGGGTAATTGGTTACTGGAACAAATTACCCAGAGGTGGTAAACTGTCACTTGGAGCCTTTAAAACATGATTTATTACTTGAGAGAGGGAGGGAGAGACTAGCTCAAACAGGACTTGTTGAGCTGTAGACTGGAACCAATAGGTAAAATTCATGGGGCGTGTGGGAGCCTGGACAAAGTGACTGTTGTGGTCAAGGATGATCTTCAATGTTTTTATGTGCCCTGGAGGGTTCATGCAGCCGCAGGCTGTATTGCTCTTCATGTGCTCCAGTGACCACTGTCCTACAAGCTGCCTCTGCTTGGACCTAACGGGGTGTAATTGGTCCCACAGTTAGTGTTTTATGTCTCATTTTACACAAAAAAGGTCAAGAAACTTTAGATGGGCAAAACTTGAAATCCTTCTCTCCAGGCCAGGACCTTGATTAGAATTGGCTGTGATGATTTAAGACGTTAATGACAACAGGGTCTCTGTAGCCACAGAGGTGCGGGCATCCATCGTGTTTGTCCTGTTCTGCCCTGCTGCACCAGCCCTGGCGAAGGAACTGGGTTAGTAGCTATATGTGCTAAATTGTTAAATTACTGCAGCTAAATTAGCAGGGGGTTTTATGTTGTAACCTTCAGAAAGAAATTCTGTTAACGCTTTTGACGAGCTTCTGTACTAAAACTTCTGAATGCCAACAAGGTGGAAATAAACTGAAGCTGCCTTGCTAAAAATCTAATGGGTTTATATTATACAGCTCTCTGTGCTAATATGTGGCTTAGCTTAATAGGAACAGATCAACAGTATGAAATTGGTGCTGCTTATGCTCTAACGTATGCATTGCGTGCTTTTCAGGGCATTTTACATAGGACTGGCTGTGGTCTGGTTTCATGAACTGAATGTCCATTAGTGGAATCCATCTCTTGGTTTTCCTCTCATCCGAAAGGCGTCTGGTCCTTGTGCACCGAGGCTGTTCTGGGCTGTGAAGCCAGGGACAGCAAAGTGGAAGCGATGGGTGGACTCGCTTCAAAAGCGTGCTCCTGCTTCGCGTTAAAATGGTAATGTGGGGGCACCCAGGGAGAAGTAAAATGGCACTTCTTGGAATAGCTGAATGTTTGGCTTTCTACATAATAGATGAGTATATATCTTAGATCCAAAGATATTCCCGGAAAAAAATGCCCACGTGTACGGGGGGGTGCCATGGGTTCAGTAAAATGGTCACGTTGCAATAGGTAAACTGGTGTGAAAGCATTGGAGCAAGCAGCTGCAATTGCAGGTTTATGTCTCAGAGTAGGCTTTTAGTTTGTGTGGTGCCAGTTGGCAGGTTTCAGATTTTCGGGTGAATTGCCTGCTGCGAGGAGCCTGCTGCCTGCCTTGGGGTGCAGGCAGTGCCCATCGCCACTGGCGCGCTCAGAGCTGCGGCTTGGGACGAAGAGATTGTGTTCAATGCAAGCTGAACAGGGACTTTCTAGCCTAACTGTGTTTTGGTTTTCATATCCACCAAGCATGGGAACAGCAAACTCTTCAATAAATCAGTAGCATTAATCTTTACTTTAGTTAGAGGCTTCGGGTTTGATTTTTTGAATGTGGAGTGAAGAACAGGCCAACGCTGGGTCTGCTGAAGGCTGTGGCGTAGTCTGAATGAGCTCCTGGTTTTAATTTCAGTTACTTTTCAGTTACCTTTTGTGATAAGAGTCAAATTACTTGATCAGGGAGGTGACAAATCTTCAATAATTCATTAAACTATAATGACTTTACAGCATCCTAATTTCTCCCTCCCCCCGATTTTGTTTAATTTTTCTTTCTGCTGTAGAGTGGACTCCATGTTTTAGATTCAAGGCTGCCCATCCAGGTATTTTAAACCAGCCTGTCACCTGGAGAACTAGTAACTGGTATACCCTCACTTTAGTGCTGCTAAATGATTTTTCTTCTCAACACGATAATTATATTGATCATGGCTTAGAACTTCAGAAAGTGGATTGTGGTTGCATAAAGTGTGTTTCAAAACTGTAATATAAGCTGTATTATACAGAAAAAACTCCCAGCAAAACCGGACCACCACCATTGTTTTATCTAACACTCCCAATCTGATACAAATTAGGATATCTTCAACCCAGTGTCTGCTTAAAAAGAGAGAAGCTGCCACTGCTTCTTGGCCCCTTGCCCTCTCTTTAACAACAGAGCTAATGTGAAACTTGCTGTATCGAACCTTGGCGAAATCCAGCTCTCAGTGGGTAGGCCTGGATGCTTACTTGAAATGTTGGATTTCATCACCGACAAATGTTTTAGAAGGATTTTACCTTTAAGATAATTGATTTTTGGCTTTTGACTGACTGCTCAAGAGCAGTCTTCTGTGATAGTTAGGTATGAAGGTGTGTAAAGGAGCACTGTTCTGTCAGATGCGCAGCCCTGTGGACTGCTTGCACGGTGCTCTTACCTGCAGGTTGAAGGCAGCATGTGAGATGTTTGTGTGCAATCTACTGGGCTTGGGCAATCTTGACAGCCGAGGCCATAGAAGATTGAGGACTGAAGCACGGCTGTTCTGGGCTCGATGCAGTGCCGGCTGTGGGGTGGTTGACTGAGCTGGCAGAAAAGAGAAATCTAAAACTCGGAGGTTGAATGTGGTTTCCGGCTGATAAGGAGCAAAAAGACATCTAGATTTATGAAACCATCCTTTTCTTCTGAAAGAAAGCTGAAGAATGTTGAAGGTAAAATCTTAAGATGTCAGATGTTCCTGTACTGCCCAAACTGGCCAGGAAGACAGTGCTTTATCAGGGAGCTGGACACTTTACTTCTAGTGTGCATAATCACTTAAAAAAAAAAAGCTGACAATGTACTTGAAATTAATAATACTGATTTTATTTTGAGATGCTGAATACCCATTTACCTCTTTGTCTCTTGTTTTTCAGGCTGGACGCAAAGAAAGAAGTGATGCGCTGAACTCTGCAATTGATAAAATGACCAAAAAGACCAGAGACTTGCGCAGACAGGTAATTAATATATAAAGTTGATACTTGTTGAGACAAATAAGTGCATTCCTGCATGTTTGCCCTCTTGGAAATATGCTGTCTGTTGGTTTGTTTCCAGTGGGCAGTGGGCTTGCCCGTTTGTATTTAGTGAATTAAAAGCTAGAAGCTTCCAGTGCCTGGTTCACAGGGAAGCACGGGGTGGAAATGTAATCCTCTGTTAACTGTGTAATAGACGTTGGATTCTTAATTATCCTTGTGGCAAGAGAGATTTAAAAAACAAACAAACAAACAAAAAAAAAACCCAAACAAACCCAAACCCTCACATTTTATGGATTTTGAACATAATCAGGTATGGCTTATAATTCTGATGGCATTCATCTCAGAGAGCTCATTTTCTTTGAGGACTGTATTTATGTAACATCGACTTCTTGTCTGTTTGGTTTTTAAAGCAATGTATTCCCCTTTTCAAGTAAATGTGAATATGGATCAAGTCTGAAAAATGTTTTTATTCTAGTATAAAAATAAAAAAGTTAAATCAGCATGTTGTTTAATCAGCTGAGGGAAAGCAGCAAATTTACTCAGACAAAACCAATATGAGCTGCTAAATCAATATTTGTGGCCAAACTGGTGACTTGCACTTATATAACTAATCCAGTTTTTTAAGGAGATTTAATTTAAATTGAAGCAAAAAGTGTATAGACAAGACTTAGTGCAGGGAAAGCCTTGACCACACAAAGGAAAAAGGATCAACGACAAAAGGACTTAAGCTTTACATATTAATACAGTAGAAAGAAAACAGCAGTGGAACACTACTGAAAAATATCTCATTCTTTTATTTTTATTTTAGCTCCGCAAAGCTGTTATGGACCATGTATCAGACTCTTTTCTGGAAACAAATGTTCCGCTTTTAGTATTGATTGAAGCTGCCAAGAATGGGAACGAAAAAGAAGTTAAAGAATATGCCCAGGTTTTCCGTGAACATGCCAACAAATTGATTGAGGTAAGATGGTACAAATTAAAATTAAATTATCGCTAGTTAAATTAAGGCAAGACTAGGCAAAACAGAGTTTTCAATTCTGTTGAAACAAATAGCAAATTCTGTAATAAATTTGCTTTTTAAATTTTATTTTAATGAATTTTAAATCTAATATTTAAATAATTAAAAACGTAAGCTTATCAAAAAGCAGCAGTTACTGTTACATAGCTGTCACAGTTCAACCCCAGCCAGCAACTACGCACCACACAGCCGTTCACTCCCCTGCATTAGGATGGGGGAGAGAATCAGAAGGGTAAAAGTG